>VDFB02043198.1:0-38038 GCA_007258455.2 Sequoia sempervirens
AAATGGATACCAAGGAAATTTGTATGGCCTTTTGGAGAAGCCCTCCATTTTGATTTAAGTAAATTTTGGGAACTATATAAATATAAACCAAAACTTGTGGATGAATGAATGGGAACTGTGGGAGACTCTCCTCTGAAATTCCCCTCCAAGAAGTCTAATAATATGCCCAATGAAGGCATCATTCACCATGTAGTAGTCCTTCTTGAAATTTTGGTATTGTAGCTACGGGTTCCTATCATATACTTTCAATTCCCTTCCCGAGGTTGGGATTTGTGCAAAAAATAGACCTCTATGGGGAAATGGCTAAGATAGAAGACACACCAAGTAAGAGGTCATATAGAACTGGGAGGTCTTCTTGACTACCATTAACTGCTGATGCAAGATTTCACTAATCATTTTAGCCTAGTGAAACTTGGATTTTCCCTTAATAATCTCCTCACTAAAATAGAACATCCATTATTGGAAGTAAGCAACGATGGGAATGCCCATGACTCTACTCAAAAAGGTTACCAAATCATGATAATCTTCATAAAAGTCACTCTTGAACATTTCTTGGGGCACCTTTTTAGCACTGCCCCTCTTCTCTTTTAACTAGTATTGGTTAATCAACTTTTTTCATTTCAGAGGGTTGGCCTTCCATGTATTCTCATCATATTCCTTTTTCATTTCCTCCATAGGGTCAAAGGTAGGGATGTGGAATTTCTCCCATATGGACCTGGTAGACAGGTCGGCCAACACCTTACCCTCACGATCAATGATCCTTCTGATTTCTGCGTAATAGGCCTCCCTGCATACCATTACCAGCTCTGGAGCTACTATAATAGACAAGAAAATAACTACCTTGGCCAAACCACTCTTTCTAATTTTCTTGGAATTGTTTGTGGTTGGGTTGATGATGACCCTTTGTTTTAATTTTTCTATGTCAACCTATCCAAGTTTGGTATCTATGATCGTGTCCTAGGTGGTAGTGACCCTGGAGGTGACTTCTATTCCTTGGAATTGATAATTTATCTGATCTTTATCTTCTTTTCCTCTTGAAACTTTGGTAGTCTTCTTCCCTTTATCTTTCTCCAAAAATGCTCCCAATGGTCCCACAACCAATTCCATAAATCCTATAAACAGAGATGCAATAAGCATATTCATGTATAAAATGGGGGGAGCATTAGTGAAATCCCATAGAAATGAGAGTCGGATCAAGTATTCCATCATAAGAGATGACAATATTTTTTTAAAAATTCATTGTTTGACACTCATTTGGGAGGAATAGAGCAATATGGGCCTAGGGATGTGGGTTTCCCTGGGTTGGCAATTGTTTTGGAGAAGGCAGTAGGGAGACGACTGCTATGCCCTTAATATTCTTGTATATCGGGTTATGAATAGTCGGCTTGTGGCTATCTTAACTCTCTATTAAGTCATATTATCATTAGTATATTTTTATTTAGTTGTGTAGGTCAGCCTAAGACTTATATAGGTGTGTCTACGTTCGCCTAGGTGATATCCTAGGCATAAATAGGTATATATAGGAGGTTGTGAGTCTTATTTCATAATCAAGTTGTGAAGTGTGTTCTCATTAGAGATATTTGAAGGTTTTCCCCCTCAAAGTGGCTTGTTATTATCAGTTATTATCAAGTATTTGCAGCATATTTCATATCATATTATTCTATTGTGCAAGTTATTTCATAACAAGTGGTATCAGAGCATGATCTTCGCACCGTAGATGCAAGGTTTTTCTCAATTTTGAAGGAAATTTTTGGGAAGAGCATATCTTTCATATTTTTGGTGAATTGTTTTCTGATTTTTAAAGGGTTTTTGGAGAACATATTGAAGAAGCTACATTCCATATTTTAGAAGAATTGGAGCAAAATTAAATGAATTATTACAGAATTAGGGTTTCTACACTATTTTTTTGGAATCTATATATCTCGCACATCTTGTCGAATTGGAGTCTAATTTTTATTGGCTTTTTGAAGAAATACTAAAGGAGATTACAGTAAAAATTTAAGATAATTTTAGTTTCATTTGTGTGATTTATTTTAACATTAGTGGTTTCCATCATGACAGGGCCTGCAACAAGGGGAAAAAAGAATGTTGTCACTCTGAGGAAGACACCTTATTAGGATGGTGAAACAATTGAGGATATTACTCCTAATGAGGCAATAAATAAGTTAAAGGAAGACATTTCCTCAATTAAGATGGATATGGGTGATATAATAAACATGTTAAGCACCTACATGGCTGAACCAAGAAAGGACTTCTCAAGCGCCCAAGGTGAAAATTCTAGGTCAGCTACCATTGACACAAGCTTTAGTACTCCTATGCGATCTAGGAATTTATTTCCAAAGGTGGATATGTGCAAGTTTGATGGTAAGGATCCTCTAACATAGATAAACCAAATGGAGATTTTTTTTGAAGTACACCAAATCACAAATGGACAAAAGGTCACAATGGCTTCCCTATATCTAGAACCAGATCAATTCATTTGGTATCGTTGGCTTTGCACTCATCGATGGAAAAAGGGGCTCACCATCTCATGGTAAATTTTTACAGAGGAACTCCAAGCATAATATAGCAATAGTGTCACAGACAACTTCCTCAGCCAGCTAGCTAAAATTCAACAAACAAGATCAGTTAAGGATTATATTCAACAATTCCAAAATCTATCCTTAAGAGTGGATACAATTACAAAGGAAAACTTGAATGACTTATTCTTGGGTGGTCTCAAGGATCACATTCAACATGAGGTATGCATGTTTAGCTCTAGTTCCATAAATGAGTCTTTTATCTTAGCACACAGGGTAGAGAAGTATTTGATTCCTAAGAAGCAAGGGGCTAATGTGACAAGAGAGAAAGGATATTCAACACAACCTACTAAATTGACTCCACAACAAATTGAGGAGAAAAGAGAAAAAGGGTTTTGTTTCAATTGTGATAGAAAATACAGTCGAGGACATAAATATAGTGAAAAGAAATTATTCTATATTGAAGGTCCCAATGAGGAAGAAGAGGAGGAACCCATACTAGAAGATGAAAGGGAGTCAAGTGAGGAATCACATGATTCTCAACCAATAATTTATTTTCATGCACTCTTAGGTTTTAATGCTCCACAAACTCTCAAGGTGGTGGGGTTCCTAAAGAAGCAGAAGGTAACAGTGTTGATTGACTCAGGTAGTATTCATAATTTCATCAACAAAAAGTTAGCTACTTATCTAAATTGTTTCATATATCCAGCTCCAGAGTTTCAGGTTTTGATTGCAGATGGTGGTACAGTTAGTTGTTTAGGGAAGTTTCATAGCATTAAATTATCCATGGGAGATTATCAACTTGATACACCAATGTATGTGATATCCATAGGTGCAACATATATTGTTTTGGGAGTACAATGGCTTACTACATTAGGAACGATTGAGATGAACTTCCAAGAACTATTCATGAGATTTCAATAAGAACGAAGGCTAGTAGAGCTAAGGGTTTTGAAGGAAAACTCCCCACAAATGGTAAGGTCTCATCAAATGCAGAAGTTGCTAAGAAAGGAGTGGATGGATTTGTGGCCCAACTATATTCATTAGAAGTCTCTCAATCTAATGCTTCTACTCATCTAGATTTGCAAGCTATAATTGATCATCACTCAGTTGTTCTTGGAGATATGCCTAAAGGACTCCCTCCTAAGATGGATCATGATCATGCCATACAATTAGTCCCAGGGAGCCAACCATCGAACATCAGGCCTTATAGGTATCCACACATACAAAAGAGTGAGATAGAAATAAATGTTGAAGAGATGCTAGAGGTAGGAGTCATCTGGCATAGCCACAGTGCTTACTCCTCACATGTGGTGATGGCACGTAAGAAGGATGATACTTGGTGCATGTGTCTAGATTACAGAGTGCTCAACATGTACACCATTAAAGATAAGTTTCCAATTCTAGTCATTGATGATTTGCTAGATGAATTAAATGAAGCTATGTATTTTACCAAGTTAGATCTTAGATCTGGTTATCACCAAATTCGGATTAAGGAGGAAGATATTTGTAAGACAACATTTTAGACTCGTGAGGGTCATTATGAATTTTTGGTGATGTCATTTGTTCTTACCAATGCACCATCTACATTCCAAAGTTTGATGAATTCCATTTTTAAGAAGTTCTTGAGAAATTTTGTGTTAGTATTCTTTGATGATATATTGATTTATAGCAAGACTTGGGAAGAACATTTGCAACATATGGAGCAATCATTACAAATACTTGAAGATCATAAACTCTATGATAAGCCATCCAAGTGTGCTTTTGGTCTTACAGAGGTGGAGTATTTGGGACACATAGTTTCACATGAAGGAGTCAAGGTGGACCCTAACAAAATTAAGGCTATCATGGAATGGCCTATTCCAAAAACCATTAAGAAACTGAGAGGATTATTGGGATTGACAGGGTACTATAGAATATTTGTGAAGAATTATGGTAGTATAGTAGCACCTCTCACCACTCTATTGAAGAAGGATTCTTTTCATTGGAACAATTCCGCCAATACAACATTTGAGAGATTGAAAGAGGCTACGTGTACAACTCTAGTGCTTGCCACTCCCGACTTCACCAAGGAATTCATTATCAAATGTGATGCTTCTGGAAATGGGATAGGAGCAGTGCTCATGCAAGAAGGTCAAAAAATTGCTTTTGAGAGTCATCAATTAAAAGGTAAGAATCAACTAAAACCTATTTATGAGAAGGAAATGCTAGCAATACTCCATGCAGTGAAACAATGGCAGCCTTATCTATTGGGTAGACATTTCAAGGTTAAGACAGATCATGATAGCCTAAAATATTTTTTGGAACAAAGAATATCTTTTGAAGAACAACAAAAATGGGTCACTAAGATGTTAGGATATGACTTTGAGATTGTGTATAAGAAAGGGAAAGAAAATATTGTTGCAGATGCACTTTCAAGGAAGGATGAGAAAGATGAAGCATTATTGTCTGCCCTTTCAATATTACAAGAAAATTGGTTGGAGGAAGCCAAAGCAGAGTGGAAAAATGATGTTGCGACAAGTAATCTCATTAAGCAATTAAAAAGCGATCCTAGTAGTTCAAATAAGTTTTGTTGAAAGGGAGATACTCTTTGGTATAAAGAGCATTTGTATCTCTACAAGAATTCCAACCTTAAAAAGAAGATTCTCACAGAGTTGCATGAGTCTCCAGTGGGTGGTCATTCAGGGTTTTTGAAGACATCATCAAGTCAAGCAAGACTTCTTTTGGGAAGGGCTAAAAGGTGATGTTAAAAAAATTGTGGCTGAATGCTTGGTGTGTCAAAGGTATAAAGGGGAGACAATTAAGACACCAGGTCTCTTGCAACCCTTATCTATTCCTAGCCAGTGTTGGGAAGAGGTATCCATGGACTTCATCACAGGGCTTCCCAAATCAAAAGGTCATAATGTCATCATGGTGGTAGTTGATTAGCTCACTAAATATGCACATTTCATTGCATTAGTAGATCCTTTTACAACAAGTGCAGTGGCAAAAGCTTTTTTGGAGAATATCCAAAAGCTACATGGTACACCTAAAGTTATTGTTAGTGATCATGATCCTATCTTCACTAGTCACTTTTGGAAAGATATATTCTCATGTTTGGGTACTCAATTGGCTCATAGCTCTTCATACCACCCTCAATCAGATGGGAAAAATGAGGTTGTTAATAAGTGTTTGTAAGGATATCTACGTTGTTTCACTTCAGAGAAATAGTCTTAGTGGGTAGATTGGCTACCACTTGAAAAATGGTGGTATAACACTTCTTTTCATAGCTCATAAAAAATGTCTCCATTTTTGGCACTTTATGGATATCATCCTCCCTCCATCACATCATCAATAAAGGTGTCCCCAAGAGTTCAGGCAATAGAAGACCACTTGCTTCATCAACAAAAAGTACTTTTAGGACTCAAGGAGAATTTAGCCATGGCACAAAATCGAATGAAACAACAGGCTGACCAACATTGTAGTGAAAGAAGTTTTGAAGTTGGGGATTGGGTCTTCTTGAGATTGCAGCCTTATAAGAAAATCTCACTAAAGCAACAAAGAAATAATAATAAGTTGTCTCCAAAGTATTATGGTCCATACCAAATCATGCAAAAGATCGGTAGTGTTGCCTACAAGCTTGAGTTGCCACCAACAACAAAGATACATCCAGTTTTTCATGTTTCCTATTTGAAGGTCATTGGGCATGATATTCCCACTCAAACAACACTACCCGAGCTCGATGAAGAAGGAAGAATCATTTTGGAACCAGAGTGCATTCATCAAACACACACAAAGAAGATGAGGAATATAACTATCACTAAGTATCTCATCCAATGGAAGAATTTACCAGTTGAAGATGCCACGTGGGAGGATGAGGAGTTTATTCAAAAGTATCCAAACTTGATTAGCATTGAGGACAATGCTTCTTTGAAGAAGGGGGGCATGATACACCCTTAATATTATTGTACATCGGGTTATGAATAGTCGACTTGTGGCTATATTAACTCTCTATTAAGTCATATTATCATTAGTATATTGTTATTTAGTTGTGTAGGTCAGCCTAAGACTTATATAGGTGTGTCTAAGTCAGCCTAGGTGATATCCTACGCATAAATAGGTATATATAGGAGGTTGCGAGTCTTATTTCATAATCAAGTTGTGAAGTGTGTTCTCATTAGAGATATTTGGAGGTTTTCCCCCTTGAAGTGGCTTGTTATTCTCAGTTATTATCAAATATTTGCAACATATTTCATATCATATTCTTCTATTATGCAAGTTATTTCATAACAATGACATAGAGGGAACAATGACCTGCATGTGGCCACTGCCATCAAAATTTTTGCACCATAATTTGGGGGGCCCACCAAGGTGTTGAGGCATTTGGAACATGGGTCCATCGTTCATGAAGTTTCAAAGGAAGTAGCTTAATAATTTCTCATGTGGGTTGAGAGGGTATGGAAGCCATGTTTGATAAGGCCATTTTGTAGCTTTGCCATTTTGAATGACACTAGCATGGAAAAAATCAACAAATGAAGTCTCGTACTACAGGACCCATAGGCAAGAAGGGTAGCTCATTGTTAGCTTTCAATTTTAAATCATTCAGAATGACATGGGTAGGGAACTACAGGAGGATGCCAGATAACAACCATTTGGATTGGCCAAGACAAGATGATGCCCACATCACCAAGCCTACATTGGCATATACTTAGTCATTTTTCACCTTTCGAGGGTTGAAGGAAAAATGGATAGTGTGGGGTCTGCAGCATAGATGAACGAGGTGTCACATTTTTTTTTGATTAGTGGGGAGAAGGTGGCGCCCTGTAATGGGTGACCCACATAGGTGGGTCCATAAAGGACATGAGCATTGTTTGTTTTCTCTCAAGGGATTGGACAATGAAGGCGAGTTCGGGTTTTTCCATGTAGAATGATGGTAAGGCACAACTATTTCAAAATGGTGTTCACATGAAGGTGAACCACAGGTGATGGCCCATAAGGGTATCTTAGAGATTTTTGGTGAAGGCTTGGGGAAAAAGTCACCTTCGGGGCCCATAGGGTAGAAAGGTGAAGGTCATCTACTATTTTGTAGATTGAGATGAGGAGAGGGTGGAAGTTCATAGAGAGCAGCTCACGAAAGAGACTTCAAGGCTTCAGTAAGTTTAGTGGATCCAAGTTTTGCAAGGCCTACAAGGCAGAGTGACGTGGTTAGATGGTGGATTAGGAAATACCGATGGGTGTAGTGCCACCCGCACATGAAAGTCTACAAATGCGGACTCGTAGGGGCTTCAAACTCCTGTTTCACTTGGTTTTTTTAGTTTTAGTGAATCTCAATGGAGGGAGGGCATTCATCCACATGTGTAGAATCACCAAGGTCAAAGCCTCAGGTCTTTTGCTTAAAGTTTGGAATTTTGCACAATGGCGAAGGAAATTTTGTAGCCTGCAAGGGCATGAATGCCCTAGTGAAAAATAATGGCCAAAGAGCCAAGTACCACATGGATTCAAATGGTTGATGTCGAAGGGTTTTCAAATTTTCAAAAAATGGGTTTTTTTGTAAAATTTGGGGCTCTCACTAATTCAAGGTTTTCTCTTCATATTTTAACAAATTTTAAATGAAAACTACTAAAAACATAACTAGGGCGGTAGTACCAAAAAACCAACTTGAATATCCCACAGAAACCCATGAAGAATTCGACGGCTACAATGCTTGAACAATGACTAGATCACATAGGAGCGAAGGCGACAATGGATGATAGAGCTCTGACCATTTTTTTGACCAACAAAATGAAAATGATAGGTCGATTGGGCTATTTATAGGAAATTGATCATTAATGACCCACATTTATTAGTGGTATGGTAGTAGGCGAGGTAGTTGGATGTGATTTTGGAAAATGCCGATGGCAGGAAGGTTAGAGCTTGTGATGCAGATGATAGCGAAGGGTTCACCATTTGATGGTTGGGAAACAGGGTGGTGATGGACAATGCAGGGCCCGCTATGCAGATGGATTCCTAGGGCCAGCCGCCATAGAAATGGAAAAGAGGAGGTGGAACCCTATGAGGGAAAACTTGTGTAGGAAGACACACACAGTGAAAAAGGTGTCAACTTAAAAGACCTGAGGAATACTGTTAGAGGACCTTTGTAAAGGTGAAAGATGTGAAAATTTTAAAGGTGGTGAAACTTGGTCAACTTAAGGTGATAACCCTAGGACTCAAAAATAGGGGACACATAAAACAAGGTGAAGGAAAAATTGACTCTACAAAGGAAAAAAGAGAGGGTCCCCATTCTAAGTGGGGTGTGTGTGCTATAGGCACAACAAATGGTGACTTTGTTGGGAGAGTGCTCCTGAGCATTTTAAGGATAAAGACTCATTCTGATCCTAGAATCTCTAGTTTTATACACTAGGGGTTGTTTCCATAAGTGAACTGAGGAACTCGAAGGAGAACGGGGATCCTTAGCTGAATCACATCATGAAAATATCTTAGAAGTGTGTGTATGGTGATTTTGTTTCCTTTCTTTAGAAACTATGAAAAATGACCATTAATTAGGAAAAGTAAGCTACGTAAATCACCTAACCCCAAAGCTAACCTAGACATTGTTCTATTGCCAGTCAAGCATTCATAGCCCTGACAGAGTTGTCACTGTGACCCCATGAACATTTCTCTACTACTAGCCGAGCATCTATAGCCCTAATACAGTTGTTCGCACACCCATATAGTTGCTTTATTTTCATTACTTTCTTTTTTTCTTTCCTTTCTAAATATTTATTTTGATACTCTTACTTTTTCTCATCCATGTAAGCATCGAAGCTTGTTGTAGGTTTAGAATCATAGTGGTCACTAGAGTAGACTTAATATTTTTCACTTGCTGAACCTTCATAACATCTACTGTACAACTCTTCAGAAATAATTTAGTGTGAGTTTTGTGCAAGATCTGAGATGAGTTTGAGAGGATTCAACCAAGGGTCAAATTCTAGGTCAAGCTAGAGTTCAAATAAGGAAATCACTCCACATAAGTGACTAGAGACTAATAGTGGGAAGTGAAGATTTATCTAGAGAAAACACAAGAGTGAGCAATAAAGTGAACCATCCGTCAGACCGAGCACAACCACCACATCAAAAATAGGAGAATACTCCTGAAAAAGCATAGCAGCCGGGACAAGGAACAAAAAAAAAGAAAAGCATGATAACAAAACAAAGGAAACCTCAACCAACCTATATACAAGTATTTACAAAGCCTAGCTTAGAAGAGCTCAAGAAAGGAAGTAATGCTTGAGGTGTTTCCCATTGATAGGCAACGAGACAACTTCACCAATTAGCATCTTGAGGCAGAAAGCATTATCTCCTAAAATTTCAAAGATCTGAAAGGGGCCAAGCCAAAGCTTATCAAATTTTTCATGTACCCCTTTCTTTTCATGGGCCTTGTCCCAACAAAGGACTAAATCAAAAATTCTAAAGGCCTTAACCTTGGCTCATTAGTCGAACCATCTTTTAACCATGCCCCGATGTTTGGAAAAAATTTCAATTGCTTTGTCAAAGACTTCTTCTGAGTGGAGTAGTTCAACTAAATGAGCTTCTTGATGGTCTCCCTCTTCATAAAAGGTGTGGAAAAATTGAAGGTTAGTGATCCTTAAGTGCATGGGAAAGATAGGCTCCAAGCCATAGACAAGATGGAATAGGGAATCAACCAAGGGAGCTTTGTGGTGTGTATGATCTGCTCAAAGGGAAAAACATAGATGGGTGTGCCAATCCTTGGGGTTTCTATGAAGCAACTTCTTAATTACAGTGATCATAATTTTGTTTAAGGATTCAGCTAGGCCATTTCCTTGAAGGTAGTAATTGGATGAGAACTTAAGGGTAATTCCATAGTAAAATTCCCAACTAGTAAATTTGAGTGAGGAAAAGGCTGGGCCATTATTACAAACAAGGGAATATGGGAAACCAAAATGATTTAGAATAAAACTTTCAAGAAAATTAATAACCACCTCAATGGTGCATTGTTTACATTCAATTCCTTTTGTCCATCTTGTACAGTAATCATAAGTGGTTAGAATGTACCTGTGACCTGCAAAAGATGGTGGGCTTACCAGACCAATGAACTCAAGACCCCATTGAGTGAACAGTCTTACCTCTAGGACTAGTTGCAGTGGGACAACAATGTTTCATTCTCTAGTTGCAGTAGCTAGGCACACATGGCAGGTTGAAACATGATTTTGTGCATCCTTGAACAGTGTTGACCAATAATACCCATCCCACAAGATTTGAGGAGTAGTGGAAGGGCTAGATCCATGACTAGTGCCAAATTTATCATGAAACTCTTTTAACACTTGTGTTGCCTCTTCTTTCTCAAGGAATCTAAGGTAGACCCCTTCATGATTTCTCTTGTATAGTATAGAGCCCTGCAACATGTTTCTATTTCTTTTCAGCTGGAGAGCACATTTTTGGACTCCTTGTAGGTGAGGTGAGGCAAGCACTTGTTATTTAATAGGTAGTAGACAATGTAGTCATACCAGTCTCTGGGGGAGACATCTTCAAGTTGATATTATTGTGTTCAGTGAGTTTGGATCCAGCCTTAGCCAGCATTTCAATTATCATATGGGTTAGGGCCTGCCTCTTACCAATTTCATGGGCTAAATCTCCATGTCATATTTATACAACAAGGTGACCCATTTTTCTCTTCTTTCTCCTTACTCATTCTATATCAACAATGTTTTGACTTGTGGGTTAGGCATTACAGAAAACACCTTGTTTCATAAGATGTAATGCAAGAATTTATTGACTCCCTTGACGAAGGAGTGGGCTTGTTTCTCCACATTGTGATACCTCAGTTCTATATATTTTAATGGAGCACTCATGAAGGCAATTGGGTGCTCACTTCCTTCATCATCCTTTTGAATCAATATGCTGGAACAAGAATGGTTTGAAGCAAATGAAGAAATCACTAACTTTGTAGAGTGTGTAATCAAAACCTCTTACAAAAAAGAAAAAATTCCTTATATACTGATTGCATGTTGGCCCCTTAAGGCTTACAAAAATATCCTGATTCAGGATAGGATCCTTCCCCAAATATTTTGTTGAACTTAATGTTGCATCCTTGCGTGTCCCTATTGTGTGTGTCGGTGTGAAGAATCGCTCTTAGAGAAGCCTTCAGATCTTTTGTAGCATTAATTCTTATGATCGATCGTGTCCAGCTACCAAGTCCCCCTTTGAAGAGCTGCATTGAATGCCCCCTTGAGCTCAGAATAGATATATGTTGTATTCATCTTGTGTTGACATCCTGCATTCTAACCAGACTGCCATGGCTCACCTTAGCTCTTCATGGTTGTTCGAGCTCACTCCACGTGGATTTATGGGCGATCAAAGTCCTTAGTCAAAATTGCATCTTGGTGAGACACTGGAAGTGTCTCACCGATGCGATTACGTGTCTCTGCAGCTCTAGAAGTCATATTGATACCGTCGAAACCATCAGCAAGACAAACAGATTCAGTTAGAAGTCCTAGCGAGCACCATTGAGTCACACTGACATCCTTTTCACTTGGCACATCCATCGTTGTCGACCAGAGATTATATGTTTGGGAAGACCTCTAACGAGCCCTCCATCTCTCGGCGAGCACATATGCAGTTGGTATGACTCTTGGCGATGACCTCTCATTGAGCTCATTTCATTTTCCTTGAGCTCACTCTCCTCCTGCGGGCTCAAGCTCTTTCGGCTTTCAGTGAGACCTTACCAAGTCGGCAAGACTTCATCCCGATGGCCTTATCTCACGGTGAGCTCCTTTGCAGTCGGCAAGACATTGGACTATCGACCGGACTTCATATTGAGTGCATCTTTCTTTTGTCGACGTCGCCTCGACTTTCGCTGTGACCTTTATCCTTCGGCAAGACATCTTGCCAAACTAATTTCCCTTGCCGAGACCTCTCCATTTGCCGAGACATCACAATGTTGGCCATACATCTTCCTGATGGCGAGATGTTACATCGAGGGCACCAACCCTTTCCAATAGCCTTTCTTTCATGTTGGGGAGACATTAAGCCTTCGCCAAGACCTCCTAACGAACCCCACCTTCTTATGCTGAAAGCATCTCTCCATATGAGGCTCCTCATACGTCAGCGAGACATCACCGGTTGCCGAGACATTACGTCGAAAGAGAACTCATGTCGATAGGATCCCTGATTTGAAGCACTTGAACTTAATGGAAATCCTGCTAGTCGGCGAGACTTGTCTCGAACCTGCTTTCTTTTGATTGTCGGGGAAACTTTGTGACTTTGGCGAGACCTGCTAGCGAAGTCGTTTTGTCACACTGAGAACATTTCACTTTGTACTTTGCCAGTGAGACTTCGCAATGTTGGCTAGACATCATCCCGATGTAAAAGCTCCCGCCGATATGTGTATCCTTCTACCACCATTCAGAAAGACCCTTCTCCAAAGGAGATCCTCATGCCGATGGGGAGATTTTTAGTCATTGGAACAATGACCTTGTCTTGCCAATAGAGACCTGAGTATGAAATCCACTTGCCGTGACATTCCTAGGGTCTTGGCGACTCTGTCCTTAGAATATTTTCATGCTCAAACCTAATGAGTCAGGCTCCCCAACTGAGCTACCTATGACCTAGCAACAGATGTAGAGCCTTTTCCCTCATGTGAATGTTCCACTGGCCTCTGAAGATCTAACATTTGATTATCTTGCCTGATTTAACTATAGGTGAAATAGAGGCAATAGTAACCTAAGGTTGCAAAGGATCGACAACGCTTGAGAAAGCTCCTTGAACTTGAAGGGATGAGGTAGGGGAAACACCCTAGCCATGGGAAGTAAGCAACTAGAAGGAAGCTTGGGGTGGCCGAGAGGAAGAGGTGGATGTTGGAAAGGAAGGATGAATGTGGCACAAAGGGATGGAAGGGTGAGGTGTTGATAGAAGAGAGATGGATGAAGTGAATGAGGATGATGAAGTTGCTTCCCCTCTTTTAGCTTAACAAAAGGAAGGCCTTGTTTCTAGTGCCAGTTTTCTTGATGGGTGTTTTTTCACTTCTCAACATAGGAAATGCATAAGGGAATCACCTCTCTTGAAAGACAATTTCCTACAAATCAATTGTAGAAAACTATCCCAAGGTCTCTCGGGTGTCAAGTGATGACTTGCTTGGAATCTCTTAGTTGGTTCATGTGATTTTTTGGTAATCACATGGAAACCTTACATATGCTAACTTGGAGGGAGATTGAATCTTTGAATGGAGTTCCTAGGATTTTGAAGTTGAGATGCAATCATTGTAAGTTCAAAACAATAGTGTAAAACTCCACTTTTATCATTAGATTTGGCTTTACAATGATGTTGGAACTTTACCTAAACTATTATTTTAAAGAAATATCAAAAGGGAAGGGAAAGCGGGAAGTTCCTAGACCTACAACTACCAATGAATAGTGATAATGAAGGATGCTACAATGGAAAGCCTTCCTGAAAATAAGTTCCACTTAACCAAATCAACTAACAGTATCATGAAACTAGTGCTATCTTCTAAGGTCTGTAGATTTTAAACTATTCATTCATCATAAAGCATGAATAAAAGATGAACTTTAATTGCAACAATGATTCTATTTTTAGACTATGTTTACACTACTATTTATCATCAACAAGCAAGAAAAAGCATGAATAAGGAAGGGCATCAACACAGTAGTATCAATGAACAACATTCACTAAACTACTAAAAGCATGAAAAATACATAGAAAAATGAATTAAATCTACTCAAATCTATCGACTATGAGTATATGAATCATGAAACATGAAGGAAACTCAAGAATCCACCAAAACAATGAATTTATATTTTAGCAACATGTCATTACAACAATTCAACTCTCTCTTGAAAGTGAGAGGATACCCCATATTTATAGTTTTCAAAAATCAAAATAAATGGCCAAGATTTAATTGCATTGTGTGGCCAAGATTCATTGCAAATTAGGTTTTCACCTACCCCTCAATATATAACAATTTAAAATACATTCCTTTCCTTTTTCCCTATTTTGTCCTCTAGTGCCCTATCACTATAGCACTTTTGTCTTGTAGTGATCTACCCTTTTGGCTACAACTACACTGTGAGGAACTCATCATCTATAATAGGATTTCCTTTATTCTTTTGGGCAGTGGTGTACTCCATGAATTTTTCCATTAGAGCTTGAAGTTTATTCCACTTCATTATATCTAATTGGAGCACTTGGAAGGTCAAATTTCTGGAACTGCTAGTGATCAACTCCCAATTCTTCTTACACTTAGGAATGTGCTTGAACACTTTCTCTAACTGGGAGAAGGATTGGGAAGAAAAATCCATGAAGTATGGTGTTAATGAATAATTGGTCCCATTCTCCATTTCCTTGTGAAAAAGTGGCCTAATCTTCTCTGGATCTAGCTTGACAACAGGCATTCCATAATCTGTCATGAGCTTTAGATATTCCTCACAGTCCATCCAATGTTCTTTGAACCACTCTAAGTCAAGTTATACTTCATCAAGTACCCGCTCTAGGTCTTCCCTTTTGTGGTCTAGGCCCATTTTGCACATCTCAACCAGCCAATAATCATCCTTTCCTAGGGCCATCTCCTTCTCCAAGGTCTTATTGGGCATCTTAAGGATGGCCTCAAGCTTAGGATACATAATCCTATATATTTCGGGGAAGTTATTACAAATTATCTCTATACCCTCGAGTTGGTTTTGTACTTCCCAAAAAAAATTTCAATTCAGATGGCATGGACAATGCCCATATCACCATTGTAGAGCACTCACTTGAACCACTTTGCAATAGCCTTGGTCCAATTCTTTCTCCTTTCTAACTTTCTTATTTGCTCTTTGGAAAGAAGCAGAGGTGGGGCCAATGAAGTAGTTGGTAGATCCTCAGTAGAAGACCACTATTGAATATAGGCAATGAGGTCCACCACTTGTGCCTTCAAATGCTCCTTGGAGGATTGATCCTTGTTCATCTAACAGAAAATCATGGCAACTAATCCCTAGAGTTGATCAATCTTTTTCTCTCTCGTAGTGGTTCCCAAGTCAATGGTAGAGATATTATAACTAACCCCTTCTCCTTTATCTACTACTAGGGTGGAAATTTGTACTATCTTTGACCAAGATGCATCCATTGTGACGTGGGATTAGACTCTAGGATTCTTTTCCTTCTTTGTTCCTATTTGAGCTTGTTCCAAGATGGCCTCCAACCTTTCTTTAGGATCCATGAGAGTAGAGGCCTTCTTTTATAGCTATTTCTCTAACCAATTAGGAATTTTTGATGCCTCCTTTGGTGATTCATGATCACCTTCTTCTCTTTGAGCATGTTGGATCTCCCTTTCCTCGTGGCCTGAGGATTCTTGCTCTATTTTTCTTTCTCTTCTTCATCTGAGTCCTATATCAATATGGTATTTTCTTCATGTAGCCCAATGGTAGCTACATTATCTTTAGGGTTGTCCTCTCTTTCAAGTCCCCTATTTTTCCCTTGCTCGAGCTCATGGTGTTCTGGCTTAGGGCTCCTTCTTGTTTTAGCCTCTTCTTCAAGATTATCTTCTTCTTTAGTTTCAACTACTTTCTTTCCTTCTTCCTCCTTGGGAGGTACTTCTTCTTCTTGATCAAGGCCCTCATTCTATCCCTTTACCGAAGGCTTCGTGGATATTTCCATGTTATCATTAGTTTCCTCCTTTTCTACAAAAGGTTTCCTTTCGACTTCCTCTCATATATGCTTGAGTTGTTTGGAAAATTCCTCTTTAAGCTCTTGATTAGAGGACTCCACTATATACTTGGCACTAGGGTCCTCGACATCCTCTTTTGAGGACTATGACCCTTCCTCCTCATATGCCACCTCATCGATGGTTACATTTTATGTTCTAGGTGCTCATGGTTGTCATCTCTAAAGGGATACTTGAACTACTCATTAACTCCCTTAGCAACCTCCTTCTATTGTCTCTCCATTTCTTCTACAATCTACATGGTTTCTTCCATCCTTGGTGGTTCTTTTAGAGGAGGGATAGGGAGACCAACAAGAACTTGAGCCATGATAACCTGGATAGTAGGATTCATCAACACCCCAAAGTGTTCAATGGGTATTCTTTGCATATGCCTTGCAAAAGCTTATGGTAGGGTGAGGGAAGACATTGTAGTTGTGGTTGTAAGGGGGACTATAGTTGAGGTGGAGATTGAGGAGGATGAGAGTGGAGTGGTCATAGTAGAGGAGGAATCCTAGACCATAATTGGAGTGGTTGGTGATGAGGAGGAAAGGTGTACCAATATGTCCACCACAAGTGGAGAGGAAGCGGGTAATGCTTGAAATGTGGGAGGAGGAGTAGTAGCAGTGGTAGTGGCAGTGATGGAAAGAGTAGAGACGACCAGTGGTGACTTTTTTTGCTTGGCCTCTTCTTCTTCTCCTTCATGTAGTGGGTCTTCCTAGATTATAGGCATCTCGAAGAAGCTGCCAATTTTTTTTTCCCTTTTCGACGTCTCATTGTCTGAGGCCTACCATGAATAAACCTTATGTTTGGGTTGGAATTTTGTTAGCTCTTTTTTGTTCCTCGACCTTGTGGCTGGGGGAGATTTGGGGGCTTCCTCAATTGGGGCAAAGACAGTACCACTATTTTTTTCACTCTTGAGTTCATCCTTGAGCTCACCGTATGTCAAATTGCCCCCTTTGATCTTCAATTGAGTAATCTGAGCATCAATCCATTGTCTTGTTCTATGATCCATTGTAATTTTTAGAATGTGAAGGTCATTGACCTCTTCTTGATTCTAGTATATCAAGGGAAATGGCATATTGGAGATGACATCATACCTCATATCCACACTAGTGTTTTCATCTTCTATAATTTGATTTCATACCGGGAACAAACTAACTATCTTGTCAAAGTAAGTGATCATACACATATAATGCCTCATGCATACCTCATTTTCATCTTGAAAATTATCCCATAAATCTTCAATGTGGTGCAAGTGGGCGTACTCTCCCAAAAAAATTCTTTAACTTTTCATAGGGATCCATCCTTGGATGAGTAGTGTGGAGGCCCAGTTTGTATTCAATAATCTCTTTCTCTAAATATTCCACACACTGGGTTGTTGTGAGGGCATACATTCCCTAGCTGAATGTGAGGTGATATGGTATCCTTGCTCTATGCTTGTCACTCAGGAGAGTGTTCATTTTACAATTTTCTAGACACTTTTGACAAGATCAACTAATCATTTGGATACCAGGGCAATCTGTATGGCCTTTCAAAGAAGCCCTCCATTCTAACATAAGTAAATTTTGGAAACTATTTAAGTAGAAACCAAAACCTATGGATGAATGCATTGGCACTATGCAAGACTCTCCTCTCAAAGTCCCCTCTGAGAAGTCAGATAATATTCCCAATGAAGGCATCATTCACCCTACAGTAGTCCATCTTGAAATTCCAATATTGTAGCTACGGGTTCCTGTCATATAATTTCAATTCCCTTTCTGGGGTTGGGCTTTGTGCAGCAAATAGAACTTTGTACAAAAATGGCTCAGCCAAGAGATACACCATGTAAGAGGTCATATATAATTGGGAGGTCTTCTTCACCGCCATGAATTACTGATGCAAGTTTTCACTAATCACTTTAGGCCAGTGAAACTTGGCTTTTCCCCTAATAATATCCTCAATAAAATAGAGAATCTAGTCTTGGAAGTAAGCAGCAGTGGGAATTCCCATGAACTTGCTCAGAAAGGTTACCAAGTCATGATAATCTTCATAAAAGTCACTCTTGAACAACTCTTCGGGCACCTTCTTAGCATTGTGCCTCTTCTCTTTTAACGAGTATTGGTTAATCAACTTTTTGCATTTTAGAGGGCTAGCCTTCTTGTTATGCCTTGCATAACCAACCCATTTTGTTTTTGAGAAAAATGGGCACCCCTTGTGTTTATTTTTCCTTAGTATTCTGGTTTGGGACTTAGGAGTTGTTCTTTTCCCTCTTAAGTCCTTGTTTCTCTTGTTTTTGCGGGTTCAGAATGCCAGCCAAAACTGAACTTAGAACTTTTGCAAAGTTCCTGGTCCAATTTTTGTTCCAATCCCAGCCTTGTCTCTTGTCTTCTCATTTTATTTGTTATCTTGTTTGTCTTGTGCTCTTGGGTTTGTTTTCTCCCTTGGGTTTCTTTTGTTTTCTTTACCTTTGCATTTCTTTTCATTCTTGGGGAAGCAAAACTAGAATGGGAATTGGACCCAAAACTTTGCAAAAATTCTAAGTCTGGGTTTCATTGTAATCCTGCTCCTATTTCTTCATTTTTTTCTCTCATTTTGTTTTCTTTCCCTTTTGTATGAAGCAGAACTAGAATTAGATATATGAACCTAGAACTTTTCCAAGTTCCAGATCTAGATTTGGTTCCGATTCCACCTCGATTTCTTTGTCATCATTTGCATATCACAAGACCAGAACCAAATTTAGAATGAAGTATGGAAATTTGAAAAATTTCCTAGTTCTATCTTGGCTCTACTTCTGCTCTTGTTTTTCCTTTAATGTAAATATGGGTTGTGTACTCACTTTCATTCTAATTTCACTCCTAACCAACCACATTAAATGCATTAATTACATTCTCCTTGCATGTGTGAAATCGTTTTTCAAACCTTAGTCAAGGTTATTTGGCTCATTACACTTACTCAAAGCATTTTAACGAACAAAGAGCTAAGAGAACTCAAAAAGGAGTGAAATTTGGTTGTCGGAAAAAGTGTTTGAGTGGGTCCTTGTAATATTTCAACCTTTCTTGTAGTGTTTTGAGGTAGGTGGTTTCTCTGTTTCATTTCTTGTTTTTCCCATTTTTATTTTTTTCATGTGGTTCTTTGCACATTCACAGGACTTCTCCCATGAATCTTGGCTTGTTTCCCTTCATGCTATTGGTGTTTTTTTTTGGAGTTTTTTTTTCCTCTACATTTTTCTTCCATTTTTTGTTTTTCCTTTTGTGTTCCTATTGTTTTTGTTCATATCCTATCATTTCCATTTTCAGTGGTGTTTTCATTCCATCATGCCCTAGTTTCGATTAGGAATTTCCTTTTTGAGGGGTTTTGGTGCCTTATAGTTGTTTTAATTTATTTCTTAGACCCCTCCATTCTTATTTTTGTTGATCTTATGAGTTTTGGTTGTAGGGTTTTTGATACCCTAGTTTTCATGTAAGTCGATGGGTCGTACAAGTTAGGGTTTTGTGTTTCATGCCCTTTTCATGTCAATTCCCTAGTGAGCTCGATCTATTCCTAGTGGTTTGGGTAGAGTCGAGCTTGATTTATACTTCCCCACATCTATTTTAACTCATATCTAAATTGGTGTCAGTGTGCAGAGAAACTTTGCTTAATATTGATAAAACATGGCATAACTAGAGCTAGAGATGACTGCATTCATTGAACTTGCACATAAGGTTCTGATTTGATTCAAATCCCAATTTCTCCTCCAATTGATTCTGATCCTGTCAAATTAGTGGGGTCGAGTCATCGAATGCTACAAGATATTGAAAGTTTGAAAGTTTTAGTTTCTAATTTGGTTTTGGTCTTGGTTCTGATAGTGTTATTTGTTTCACTTCTTTGGTTCTTGATTTTCTCCTAGTCCCACTCCCACTAGGTTTAAATTTTTACTAAGTATGGAGGGTTACATAGGTAAGAATAGATAAGTGTGAAAATATAACACTTGTAATGATGATTTTCATACCTTCTACTGATCTAATCCAAGCTTGTCTTCTAGGAATAAACAATGTCAGGAGCATCAGAGGAAGTGTCACAAAAAGAAGGGAAAGTTGTAAAAATCTCTAAGGGGGTAAAACCCAAGAAGATAGAGGTGGAATAATTACCTTACACCTTGAGGTATAAACACCAAGATGCTACTCTTATAGCTAGCAAGTTGGATTCATAGTGGGGAAACATAACATATACTAATCTAGGCCCATTCAACATTGAGGAGCTACTTTTGGAAACTTTTTGTGAAGATGTGAGTGGAAGGACTAAAATAATAGCCCAATCTAGGTTGGCACACATTACACTCTTCCACCTATCAGTCCAATGCTTAGAACTTATAGTCACAGTAGTAGGGGCATACAATCCTTTATCCAAACAATGTATGGATCTTCAAGGGAATGTGACCATTGATCTATCCCCACAGATGATGAGGTTTATGTTTAATGCACCTACAATGCAAAAAACCACAAAATTGATTGAGAAATAGGCATTGGAGTTTTTTAATAGGGACAAGGAAGCTAATAGGTCCCATATGAACAAGAATTGGTTAAGAACTGAGAAGTCCTTAACCAAGGTTCTTGAACAATCCAAAATGGGAGACTTCAAGAAGTAGATAGATGTTCTAATCATGATGCTTTCTAAGGTATTTAGAAAGAAGGATTCAACATACTTCAAAGAATGGATGTTTCCATTCATTCAAACCATTTTATATGGTAGGAAACAATTTTATTTGGGTATGATTTTATTAGATAGCCCACATAACTAGATCCTCAAGGTGGGGAAAACCAAGAATTTTTTATGACTTCTTATGTCATATATTCAGCTACAACAAAGGGCATATTCCCTGAATTGAATGTAGTGGGAACATTAGGAGAGGATCCTAGGAAAAATAATATGTGGGAGCATTATGATCAACTGAACTTACAAACCTCAGAGCTGCATTATAGAATGGTCAATGATGCATTTATCTATGTCATCATCAATTGGTTGACATGGGATATTGGTTATAGGATGAGTAGGGAGGCCATGGCCTTCATTACAAATTGGGGAAATTGGTACATCCAATACCCCAAGTTATCTTATTTCAGGTTGGAAAGCTTTGATGGACATCCTCATCAACTACCAAGATGTTGTAGTGATAAGATTATGCTTATGGAGTCATTTATCAAGATCTGGGGGTTAATACCAAATTTTCCAACAAACACATGCTTGGGATCCAAAAATTCCCCATGAAGTTGGGGGAATACTTTTGTGCTCATAATTTGGATGCAAAAGTAGTGTGTGAAGAGTTAAGATATCTAAAATTGTGCTTGTATATAGCTAGGAAACATTTTGATCTGGAGCACAAGATGAATGGAATGGCTCCTACCATTTTTGATAAGAATTTTAACTTATTAGAGGATTTTTAGATTGATATGCAAGATGACTATGATATGAGGAAGAGAAACTATGAAAGGGTTACCATCCCATAGATGATTGAATATGGGGTGAATGAGGATATTCCTAACACATTATTAGATGATGGTGTGGCTTTGAACCCTAGATATGAAGCTGAAAATGTAGGTACCAAAAGCTTGGACCCAATAAATTGGGATGAGGAGGAACTCATTAACATAAAACAAATTGCTAGGACAGTGATGGATAGAAGTATTCAATGGGTGGTCATGAAGTACTTCCTTAGTGGAATCCCATAGGAGGGAAGGTTTAGATGAAGCTCCTTCTCTAGTAGTAGTAGTTTATACACCTTGTGATTTAAGAGTTTCTTGAGTAGGCATCCCTGGCTCCTTGGTCCTCATTAGCAGGCTGAAAAAGACAAACAAAAAGAGGTTGAGATCCATGACGTGGACACTAATTTAGAGGCTACACAATCAGACCAAGTGCCTCTTATGAACAAAGCTACTGAGGAAGACTAGTGGAAGTTGTTTGAGGATGTAAAGAAGGAGGTTGATTCCAAAGCACAAGATGAGGCACTTGTAAAGCAACAAGAGGCTAAAGCTATAGCAAAAACTAAAGAGGTTGCAAGGCATCATAAGGAAAAGGACGACCTCTTGCAACAAAAAAGAGAAAATGAATGTAAAGCCAATAGAGAGAGGGAGAAGTTGGCCCTCTTGTAGAAAATTCATGATCTTGAAGAGAAAAAATACCAATAGAGGACCTTGAGGCCAAAGCCAAGGCTGTAGAGGAGGCATAAAGGGAAAAGGATGAAAAAGAACTCTTACAAAATAAGAAGGAAGAAGAAGAAAAAGCTAAGCATGAGCAAGAGGCAACCAAAATATCAGAGAGAGTCAAGCAATTGGAGAAGCAAAGAGATGGCATGTTGGAGCAGAGGAGATTAGAGATAGAAAGAGAGAAAGTTGAAGTTCATAGGCCAGCAAAGGAAATGTTAGAAAAGGAGCAACAAGAGGTTGATTCCCAATGTAAGGTAAAAAATTTGCAACCTCTCTCCTCTACCACTTCTTCTTCACAACAAGTGGTTACTCCTCCTACTTCCCCAACATGGTTAAAGCTTAACTTGGAGAAGAAGCAAATAGTCCAACCCCAACCCCTAAACTGGGATGACATCATGAAAGAGATTGAGAAGGAAATGCCCAAGAAAAAGGCTAGATTACTTCATTCCACTAAAATAAAAAATATTGGAGAGATTGTGGATGAGTGTACCATTCCTATGATAGACAAGGATAGATCATAGATGCAATTGAGTGATTATCAACTTGGCACTGTTAACTTGGGAAGGTCTACAAGAAACTAGCAAATGGACTTAATTGATATTGTAGCATCCTCCACAAATTCTAGGATGATAAAGGACCAACAAAGAAAAGATGAGCTCAAGGCTCAATTAGATCAATTGCATAGGTTATTAAAGGACATATCCTCTCCTATTTCCATACAATTCATTGTGCCACAAGCACCAATTTTTTTAAGCAAGAAAGAAGTTGATGACCTTGTTGAGATGAGAAGCAAGGTAAAGATGTTGGATAGATGGATTGATAGGCTGAACCAAGAGGTGGAGGAATTACTGGTTGAAGCTCACAAGGTTCATAAAGAACCATTGGAATTATCCAATGATGTGAGTACATATATGCTAAGAACCTTTGGAAGAAAGAAGAAGAATACAAAAAGCATACGAGAAAGTCAAAAGAAATTACTAAATTGCCTCAACAAACACTCTTGGAACAATCTATCATTGAGGAAGGTAATGAAATTTTCATTAATAAAACTATCAAAATTATTAGATTCGGGACTTCATTCATTTTTTCACATAGAGATGAGATGCAACAAGCTAGCAAGGATTTGATAGATCAAATTGTGGAGTTTGAAGAAATCATAGCTATGATGGAGAATGGAGATGTCCTTGTCAAAGATGGCTTCCATCTTGATGAGTTAAGAAACAAATGGGATAATAAATTTCAAGAGGCAATGCAAAAAGGAGATGGTGGTGATGAATTATTGATTAACGTATTCATGGACATCAAATACGTAGTAAAGATTACTGATAAGGATCTTGCCAAATTGGATGATATGCAAAAGTTCACCTCTACTGAGTTATAGAGAATAAATCTTGAGGAAAGTTGGGTAGATGGGCTGGATATGGACATGATTATACAAGTGTTGGAAAATTATGATCAGTACTTACTAGAATAGAAGAAAGGGGAGTAAAGGAGTATGGAATATTCTTTTTTGAAAAAATCATCAGATGGTCCGGCCAGCTTGGTAGCGCTCCCCTATTTTCGAGGATCATAAAACAAGTTTAACTAAAGATCTCCCAACAATTTTACCTTCTCCTTATGCATCAAATTTTGATATAGAGTCATAAAAAATTGAACTAAATATCATAATGGGAAGTTATCTTATGTAGTTCCAGTTGTTCCCTAATAGGTAGGTCTCAAATTTTTGATTGAGAGGAATTAGTGTAAAACTTGTCTATATGTAATTTTTCTCTCCATGTTGTGAAGGTTGGCTAATTGGAGAAAGATTGGCCACCTTAGGAGAATTTGGGAGAATTTTTATAGTTTTAATGGTGAAGTCAATGAACAAAGGTCTTTCATATGTAAGTGAATGTTGTGCATAAATGTCTCGTATTTGATGAAAGTCAATAGAAGATTCCAAATCTGAGATTATTTCCATTGAAATTATCTATGAATGAGATTTAGTTATGTTTATGGATCTATCAATTTCAATGATGAGTTGGTGATATGTTCTTTTTTTATTTTGAAGTTTATGAATGGTGAATGATTGTAAGCCTTGAATTTTCACTATGAATGAATGCAATGGTATGGATCATTTTGTGGATTGTATCATTTTATGGTTGAGTTGTTTAAAAGGAATGCTTATTATGAAGTTTTTATGTATAAATTGAAGGAAATATACATTTATGTTTTACTATCCCAAGCTCTATTCTATCTTTTGATATTTATTTTACACCCCCAAACGTTAGATTAATTTTTACTATGCAGTTTGTAGCCATTTACTAGTAGACCCCTTGAACATTACAATTTCATAGGCCAGTGAACAACATCAACATAGTTGAGAACCAACTACAGAGACCTTGGAAGATAGGTAGCTTTAGTTTATTTATCTTTTACAAGAAATATAAAATAGAAATATTTTGTTTAATGTTGTTGTGTTACATTGACCATCAACATAACCCGTGCTAGAAGGAAGGCTTGAGGGAACAAACTAGCTGAAATATGGTCCTTTTCACCTAAAAGGTTTGAAAGAGTTCTCAAATCTCCTAAGAATCCAAAACCATTAGTTGAACTCGAAACCCCTATTAGACCTAAAGCCTGTAGGGTTTTGATCTCACCACTTACCCCACTTGGATTTCCACCAATACCATAGCTGGCACAACTAAATCCACCACCACCACCACAATGGCATTATTTTCCAATAACCCTTCACCAATGGGAGTTATTCCTAGTGGATTCCATGAAATTCCTATGAATCCTTATAAATTTTGTCCTCGGTATGCTCATGGAGAATTAAAAAGTGTTGAAGAGCACATACAGACATTCAAAGATGCTTGTACTTGGGCTCAAATTTCTCACCATGATGTTGCATGTAGACTATTTCCCTACTCATTAGGGGATATGGATTACAACTGGTACCTGAATCTTCCCATTGGATCAATCTTGAGTTGGAAAAACTTAGAAGATGCATTCATAAACCAATTCTAGGTTTATGTTGATCCTAAAATCTTATATCATCAATTTTCCACCATTAGGAAAGAACCACATGAACCCTTACCCTTGTTTAATACTAAATTTTAGAGGATGTACAGGATGTTACAAGACCCATACTTGGTGTCTAAAAATGTTGCTATCCAAGCTTACCTAAAATCCATAGATCCCCTAATTGGCCTATTTTTGTAGAGAACATACCTCGCTAATAACATTGATTGTCTTTCTAAGGTTTACCACCTTGCTATTAAACTGCAACAATAGATTAGTTTGCAATCAGGAAGTCTAGGATTTTTCTCTCCTCTAGGGTATCCCTAGATGCCTAATCCTACCCTGCAATTCAATACAATCCTAAGGATGGCTCATTCTACATATGGCCCTTTAAATGAGCTACATGCTCCCTCTCAACAACTATTATTTACTAGCCAAAACTATGACCCCTCACAACAAATTCAAAATTACCGTAACCATGTTGGAGGATCCAACCCCATGACACTTGCATTAGCTACAATCACTACTACAACCACTACAAAAAGAAAATGCACTATTCATTTGACAATTGAGTCAAAAAATCTAAAGAAAATGTTATCTTAGGTGACCAATGAGATGACACAACTCAAGTACAACCCCCCTTAAAATCAAAATCAAGACTAGAATTACTAAAACTAGGGAGGGTATTCCAATCAAGGTAATTATTCCAATTAGAATGTTAACCAAAACCAAAGGAACTTTTAGAACCAGAATCCCCCCAATCAAAATTACTAGAACCAAAACAGGGGATACAACTAGAGGCCCAATAATAATAGAAAATGGAATACTAGGCCTAAAAATGGGGGATTTTCCTATAACTATCAAGCTGGTGATGATAAACCACACATTGCAAATGTTACAGATCTTAATTTCATGAAAAATTGGTGTAGGATGCATGACATTGCAACACATTCTAAAGTTAATTGTCCTAAAATGGAGAAAATGGTTAAGATTGCACAAGCTAATGCTCCACTATAGGTTCTCCCAACAAGAATGGTAGATCCACAGATACAACCATGGCTTATAATCTCTTTGAGGAAGTATCTCCTTTCCATAGACAAGAGGAAAATGAGCTAGAGGAGGATGTATATGATGCTCAAGCCTTCCAATCCAAAGGAGGTCATTTTATGAGGAATTAGAATAATGGCCCATTTACCACATCTTCTCCTCTGAACACTATAGTTCCACCCAATCAGAATGCTAATAATAACCCGCCTCCACCAAAAGGCCTGCCTAAATTTGAAAATAAAGGTAACTCATCTTTTGTTCTTAAATATTAGATGAAAAATTATATGGAATTTGACTTTAGTTTAGAGATGAAAAAAACAAAAGACTTTGTTGTCATTCTTTGACATTTTAAAGTAGTTCCCTACCCAACATGACATTGTGTTGAGAGCTTTAGAAGAGGCAGATAGGTCAAAAGGAAAAAATAAGGCAACTCCAACTATTGATATGAACGCAACCCTATTCAAAGGAAAGACAAAGACCCCACCATTCCTTCTAAGCATGAGAATGTTCAAAAATAATTTGCATAACTGCTTCCTGGATTTAGGAGCCTTAGGCAATGTCATGCCCTTTAACATTTGTAAAAATTTAGGCTTAAATCCAGTTTAGAATCACAAGGTAATACAATTAGACACAACTGAGGTTAATGTGGCAGGGGAATTAAAAAATATTCATGTGTAGGTTGGATCAAACCCACGAATCCAAAATTATATGGATATCCAGGTAGCTGATATCCCTAAGACATACAACATGCTTCTAAGCTGGGATTTGATGAAAATCATCAGGGGTTACCTATCTTTATATTTTTCACATATATGGATGCTATGGAAAGGGGTAGTAACATAGATTAGGGTTGAAAGTGAGCCTTGTCTCAAACATATGATTACTAAGTATGACTATCCTAACAAGGTAGCTTACTTTGAAACTAAGTTAGGAGTATATAAGGGAGAGGAAATCATGACCTTTTCTATGTTCAATCCTGATAACTTGCAACCTTTAGAGTATAGTGACCCCATGACCATTGTCAATAAATAGGTTTTAATTAGAAAACTACAACAAGATAGGCTAGTTTTAGGAGAAGAGGCTAATCTATGGAGCTTACTACTCCCTAACTGGTGTAGAATTCATTACCAAAACTCTTTTGAATTGGTGTGTCAACCCTGTGTCGACATTTTGAACCATGTCTATCAATCTAAAGAAACCTATGAAGTCCACCCTAAAACACCCCTTAATTAGTTTTCATTTGAGGCAAGGGATGCCATTATATTGACATGAACCCATACTATAAAGGAAAAATACCTTCCCCCAATTAGATAGACTCAAGTTTCATGTTCTACCATGAGAAATGAGGTTGTAGAATCTCAAGAGTTATCTGATACACCTATCCTAGCCAACCTTCCAATTCCCAAAGGTTTTTTGAAAAATAATGACCGACTGTAAAACCACTGATCAAGATCAGATTCAAGAAGAGATGTCTATACAAGTTCTAAATTTGAGTGAAACCTCTAATGATTGTCATTCACCTCACTCCCCAAGTCCAAAAGTATTAAAATATTTTGATTCACCACCTATTACTTGTGAACAATTACTCTTGGCTCATCCTAGGAAGGAAACACTAGCCCAGGACCAATTATGGGTCCTCAAATTTGATGGTTCTAAGTATAAAATAGGAAGTGAGCTGGAATTGAGCTAACCAACCTAAAAGGAAAAAATATTTTTCATCTTACAAGTTGTAGTTTAGTTATACTAACAATGTGGTGGAATATGAAGTGTTGGCTAGAGTACTAATGTTTGCACATCAGAAAAAGGTTATAGCTTTGACAGTCACGGGAGATTCTAAGGTTATTATCAAGCAGGTCTGCAGTCAATAAACATGCCATAATAAGAGGTTCAATGCATACCAAAATAGAATATGAAATCGTATAGAATATTTTGATTCCTTCAGGATCAAATTGATTCCTAGAGAAGATAGCTAGATTGTAGATGCACTTGTTGTTGCTGCTAGTACCTTGGAACTCATGAAAGACTCTAAATTGAAAATATTATCAATAGAGTTAGTCTCAATCCCCACCATTCCTGATAACATTTGAAATATTTAGGTCTTTGATGATGACCAACATATACTTGCATTCTTGGAAAGTTTAGATGTCTTTGAAGGATAGATTAGAAATGAATCAAACAGAGATCAAGGAGAATGAGATCCTAAAAATTGTGATCTATAAGGGATAATTAATTTAAAGACCAATAGTATTCCCAAGGGAATGGTGGCATTGGAAGGAATAGTTGATTCTAATCCTCAAGCTCGAGAAAGGTTACTTATAGAAAGTGATACAGGAAAATATGAATCAGTTAACTTGGAAAATTCAGGCCCCAAGAGAAATGTGTTCATTGGAAAAAATTTCCCTAACACATTCGAGAGAAAATGCTAAAAATGGACATAGTAGCAATTGCTTGGGGATACGAAGACTTGAAAACCTTTGATACCTCAGTAATAACACATACTATCTTCTTGAAACCTAAAGCAAAGCCTTTTCACCAAAAATAATGTCCAATGAATGCCTTGATCAAGCCATTTATTCAAAAGGAAGTGTAGAAGTTGTTGTTAGCAAGGATAATTTTTCCAATAAGACATTCAACTTGGGTCACCAACCTGGTCCCTGTTCATAAAAAGAGTGGAGAGATCAGGTTATGTGTTGACTTTAGAAACCTTAACAAGGCATCATAGAAAGACAATTATCCTCTTCCTTCCCTGGATGAGGTGTTGCAAATAGTGAATGGTTCACAAATGATGTCATTCCTAGATAGATATTTAGGATACAATTAGGTAATGATCAACTATGAGGATAGGATAAAAACTACCTTCACTACCAAGTGGGGACATTTTCTTATCGAAGAATGCCATTTGATCTCATCAACGCTAGAGCCACCTTTCAATGAGTGATGGATGTGGCATTCAAGGATCTATTTGGTAAGTGTATTATTATATACATGGATTATTTGACTATGTTTTCAAAGAATAGAGAAAACCATGCTATAGATCTATCGAGGTTCCTTCAAAAGTGAATAAGTTATGGAGTCTCCCTCAATCCAAAAGGAAAATTACTAGGCCACATAATATTAGAGAAAGGGGTCTCAATTAACCTAGATAAAGTGGAATCCATTCTGAAACTGACCATGCCTAGTAGCAAAAAGGAGACGAGGTCCTGGGTAAATGCACGAAGTTGAGTCCACGAAACGTGGAAGTTTTTTTCCTTAGCCAAAAAAATAAAATCGGCATCAGAGAAACGGGATCCCGATTTAATAAACGGGATCCCGATTTTTAAAAAGCAGGATCCCGTTACGGTTCAGGATCCCGAGCCTAAGACCAAACGGGATCCCACTTTTTAAAAATCAGGATCCCATTTCCGGTCGGACTCCGAACCAACGAGGGCGGAATGGGATCATTTTTAATAAACGGGATCCCGATTTATCTGAGAACGGGATCGAGTTATATAAATCGGGATCCCGTTTTATACTGTTATTTATTTTTTTTAAAAACAGCAGTTTTCATTTCTGCGGACGGGACCCCGAGTTGCCTGGCGACAGCGACATCAACACCAGCTACAGGTACGCCACTTCTTCACTTTTTTTAATTTGAATTGAAATTTTAAAAGAAATACGTTAATTTACATGCTTTTTTTTCAATTTATGTCATATTTTAATCATTTTTTTAATTGTTATATTATAATTCAATAGTTGTCAAATTAGATGAAAATTTGCAATAAAATTTAAACGTTTTTTTATAAAATTGAGAAAAAAAAACATTGAATTGTGTGTTAGAAACAAATTTTAACTTTTAAATCTTAAATTGATCGATTAAACCCAAAAAAAATTGATTTTAAAAACCCTAATTCAAACAAAACAAAAAAATTTGCATTTCAAAACCCTAGAGATCGAAATGATATAAAACATCGCATTTACAAATCCAAATCGAACTTTTTGAAACCATAAATTCAAATCAAACGAAAAAAATTGAATTTGAAAACCCTAGTTCGAATTGAAACGAAAAAAATTCATTAAAAACCCTAATTGTTTAAAACTGAAACCCTAAATTGAATTGGAACAAAAAAAATTGTTAAAACCCTAAGTTTGTTATAACTTGATAAGTCTCGCAACCTTGAATAAATTTTCTTATTTTATTTATATTTTTGACCAAAAATGGTTGTCACTCACTAATAATAGACTTATCTACTCTCAAATGACATGCTAATATATAATTACGCTTCTCCTTGATCAATTCTCCCTCATTGAGCTTCTAAGAATTCATAAATAACTACCCGTAAAAATAACATCTAATTTTGAATAAAATAATCAAGTCACTTCTATCTATATTTACTAGTTCATTAAATTCTTTCCATGCCTCCATATATTTAGGCCTAGCTTCATACAAATGTTTCAACTCTTCAAATCCAACTACCTCTATTATCATCTCTATTAACAAATTTTGTCTCCTACTTATTACATCAACTACCTTATTTGAATTTCCACTTCTATACTATAGTGCAAAAGTATAACAACACTTATCATGCATTTGCTATGTACTATTGTTATGGTGATGTTCTATTTTTAACAATATGTTGATTGTGTTTTATTGAGTTTTGTCCATGGTAATTTTCTAGGTAGTATAAAAATTTAAAAAGTGCACTCATTTCATTTCGTATGTAACCCTCTAGATGGGTTGAGTGGATGAATAAGGGGAAGAGTAATCAAATTCTCATTCAATAGGGTTTGAAGCACATAAGCTAGAGTTCCACTCAATTTTGTAAATCTCCTAGTTGTTTGATGCTTAAAAGAAACAACATTAGAAGTAGTATGAATATGATTAGTGTTATTTTAGATTCTTTCTTATGATTACCCTTTTTAACTTGGAAGGGTAAGAAGGTATAGAATTTATATGTGAGGACACACATTTCAAACCATTAGAAATAAGTAATTTGTTTTTTTCATCTTTGACATGAGCACAAAAATTCATGAAAGAAGCATAATTGTAAAAAAAATCACTATCACATATATAGTGGATAGTAAACCCTTATAAAAAAATCCCTTGCAATTTGTAATTAGGAAGTTGATGTTTCATTTTAGCACAAAGTAATTTAAATCAAACATAGATAATCATCAATATCCTCATTAGATCCTTGGGAACACTCTAATAAATTTGAAACAATAGGTTTGAAGTCCATAATCTTGTGGAAATGGCCAAGCAATGTTGTAGCTCTAATTGATCAAAATAATGAATGGAGCCAAGAGGCAATGAGTAGAACCACTGAATAACATAGACACAGAGTGAGAAAATAAATTAGCCAAGGATAACTTCTACACTAGTGCATCTAGAGTAGAGGTGGGGATGGTGATAGTAGTAGTAGCATGGGTGACAATGGAATGACCATAAAGGCAATGAGAAATAAGAGGCAATGATACAACATAGACAAATTATAAACAACACTTTAAGGTGAGGAAGGTCAAACATTAACACAATTAGAGGAGGGGATAACACTAGGATTAGAGCACTAGTAGGCACACAAGAAGGAATGGAACTAGTGGGATTAGAGATAAGTGGTTCACTTGTAGACGAAGAGGTGGAAATGGTACTAGAGGAACATAAGAGATGGGGGTCACACTAGAAGTGACAACAAGAGATGTAGGCATTATGAGAGGATCTACCTCAAGATGAGAGGATGAAGGGAAAATGAAAGAGCAAGATTGAGTGGGTTGCAATGAGAAGATGCACCTTGCAAAAAAGAAGAGGTGATCATAGTACCAATGTCATGAAGAATCTATGTATGTAAAGAGCTTTGAGCAACCAATTATAAACAAATGTAGATAATTATGTTGAAGAAGTGACATTAACAAGCTCTCCAACAAGTAATTTTTTACTAAAAAAAAGATTTTACTTATCCACATGTATATCATGATTATAATTAGATAACTCATTATAGTTAACCTTAATGAACCTTAATAAAAATCTCTTTATTGACAAAAATAATAAACGATTTAAAAATTTCATTACCTTATGCCATGTAATTGTTTCCTAGGATCTTGCAGCATGTAGATCCCCTTAAGCTATCCTATTACCTTAAACCCTAAACTCTAAAGTCTAAACCCTAAACCCTAAAGCCATCATTTTTTCTTTAAAGGCTCTTAATGAAATTTGGTTGCCTTCGGCAACTTCACCAAATTTTATTCATTTGAGCCATGCCATTTTCTCCTAGGACCTCACTAGACGTAAATCCCCTTAAGCCATCCTGTCACCCTAAATCGTAATTCAATTTTCTTAAGGGGTTGACAATATGACATTTCTTAAGGGGATTAAAGAAGTTCTTAAAATTTGGTGATCAAAGTTGCCCAAGGCCCAACCAAATTTAACAATAATAAGATCCTGCAAGATTATACAATATCAATTTAGTTAATTGTATTTTCATTCAAATAACATGTGCCTTAGACATATAAATGAGGCTTACATATAATTTTATCATTTGTATTCAATTATTTAAGGCCATTTATATTGAATGGTTTAACTTGGTATTTCCTAAACATGTATCTTACATCTTGAAATTACAAATCTAATGCAGGTTCACTCATATCTTGAAGATCTCATGGATCCATTCAATAATATTCGCAATCCACCTCCATGCCATCCATCTCCAACACCTTCACCTCCACCTCCGCCCACTCCACCTCGTAACCCCCACCTCCACCACCTGAAATCAATGAGCATGCTCGTTTGCAAGCACAAATCAATGCTTCTGCTAGAACCATCCAAGATCAAATCAACATTATTCAAAATGAAGAATGTGTCGCACCTCCTGTGAGGATGTTTGCATCTAGGATGCAAAGCCATGTTGATGTTGGGGCTATGGATGGGATGTAGATGAGCATCGAAAATGGCTAGAGGAGAGGAGAACTCCTAATTTTGAAAAGGAAAACACAAAGAAATGAATATCTATGGTAGAGAGCCATAATAGTTTATAAATTAAAACAATGATCTTAAATAGTTATGAATTTATAAATTTGGTGAGCGATGGATATTTTGAGTGATGAATTTATAAATTTGGTTCCAAATGGATATTTTTAGTGACATGAATTTATGATTTTGGTTGTATATGGATATTTTTAGTGACATGGATTTGTGAAGTTGGTGGAATTTATGAACTTATAATGAATAGTATATAATAGTATATATTTAATGACTATCTATTAGATCATGATTTCTCCTGCTGAAAAATTGTGTGTGTTAAAGACATAAAATGAGATTTTGTGAATGTTTCAAGTTTATTGTTTAGTATGTATGTGCATGTATTAAAAATTTGCATAATAGTTCTTAAATTTTGAAATTTGTATATGTATGTATGTATAGTTTAGTTTAATGATTTGTACGCATGCAAATTATGTATCATATTTTTTATTTTAAATGTACATGTACATACATTTAATTTTTAATTTTGTATGGACATGCTCTTGAGTTGAACAATCAATGTATATATATGTGCATTTCAATTAAATATATGAGCTTAATATATATACATTGCTCATCCTATTTCAATTAAATATATGATCTTAATTTTTGTATGCGCATGGGTCCTATTTTGTATGATTTTAAATGCAAGTGCACATTATATCAAGCATATATCATGGATGATTTTAACATTGATGATATCATCAATCCACCACCTGAGCCACAGCCAGATCCGCCTCCCTCCCCCTCGACCTCCCTCCCCACCTCCACCTCCACCTCCACCTCCACCTCCACCTCCACCTCCACCTCCACCTTATATGCCACCTCCAGCACCTATGGCATCTGATGAGGCTCGCTTGAGAGCACATATAAATGATCAAGTTGCATCCTTACAGACACAAATCAATGCTATGCAGAGTCAAGCATTGATTGCACCACATGTGAGACGTTTTGCATCTGTAATGCAAAACGTTGTTGATTCCATTAGGATGATCGATTCTGATCTTGATAGACATCGACGAGAGAGAGAGAACAAATGAGACAATTTTATTCTGATGGTCTCTCTTATAAACAAATATTAGACCTTAAAATAACAAAAGCCCATCTAGCCCCCTACTTTCTTGATCCCGTTACCCGACAACCCATTCCACCCAACAAATCTAGAATATCCATGAGGTGTAGTGCATTACATCCTGGATGATTGCATTTTTGGGATCGATGTTATATGGTTTTGATAGTCCCACATGCTAATTGGGAGTGCCCATTGTATTTTTTTGAAAAGCGTATGTAGAGTTTGTTTTGGGAAAAAATCAATTATTTTGATTTTTAGATCATTCGAGGTGTTGGTGGCGGCATGCCACAGCGAGATTAGGGGCAAGGGTTGATCCCTGGCTACGCCCGATGCATGCACAACCCTTGTTGTTATCACAGTCCTCCCATTCTGCTGTGTACATCATCAAATACGGTATCAACATTAGGTTCCCTTAGTACACTTTCATGAGGAGACCTTGATCGGCCAATACTGCGATATGGCAGTGGGGAGCATAGAGCGATGATGATGATGGAGGAGTTTTTTTATGGAGCTGGTCAGTACTACTCAAGAGTGTGAGACCGTCCCCATATATGTACTAGTTGTCATCAAATTGTGTTATGGACACGATCGGGCTACACCCTGGATTAGAGGTGGGCGGAAGATGCAGTGGATTTCATCATTAAGCATCCCGGTTCATTTGTAGGTTAAATGCTTGAACACGCATCACCCTGAGGACACTATGACACAGGTATAAATATGCATCTAGATGTACGAACTCATTTTATAATATTTTTTATGGTTGTATATATCAAAGAAAAGTTTGCAATACATCTTAACAATCAATTTTTTTGGTGTACAGATGACACTTTCGATGCAAGGGCAATCATCTATACCACGAGTACATATATCGACACCGGTCATACTTGGCAACCCTTATGGGGTATTTTGATTTCATTTTTTAAAATTATATATGAAATCATAAATTATTTAACTTGATTTTTAAATTTATAATTGAATCACATATATGTTTCAAATATTCATGTTGGTTTAGGTGAGTCAATCGGCATCCACGTTGATTCCTCCTGAGGGATTGTCAAGCACTCCTCCACTATCGGGCGTCATAGATCAGGGGCAGGTACATTCATATTGTAAATTTGTTTAAAGTTTACATTAGTATAGTTACAATTTTATGAGTTTTGAATTCACTAGATATATGAAAGCGCATGCATGTACACTTGTAAATATTATAAGCATTAAATGTCTATGTACATATGTCTAGGTTGATCTACAATAAGAAATGGGCGTGGTGAAGCATTTGATGTTGCGAGTTACTCATGAGACCCCATGATTTCCGGAGTTGTTTACAAAACTTTCTACAAAAAATGTGCAAACTTGAATATATATGTATATATTAACCTAATTGAATTGTACATGCTTTAATTTTGATCTTGTAGGACTTTGTTGGTGCAACTTTCAGCCCTAACCCAGACATAGTTACACCACCGAGGAGGACATGTAGAGCAGGCCTCAGATGAAATGGTAATTTTATTTTTTTATTATATTTAAAGTGAATTATAAATTTTAAATTGAATATATACATATTAATATGATATTTTCACATATTATTTTTCTTTTATAGCATGAGACACATCATGTAGTTGAGCATGTACAGACAGGTCCTGGAGAAGAGCCTAGTGCACAACCTCAGAATACGGTATGTAATTAAAATATGATAAATTCTGAATTAAATTGAATAAAAAAATAATAATTGTAGAGTTGTACATCTAATTTTGAATTTATTTGTCTTGTTTATGTAGACTGATTTAGAGAATTTAGAGGTTTCTTCAGGCTCACCAGAGCATCCAGATTTAGATATGGTGGTAATTTAATTTTATGATCGATTATAAATAAAATTGTCATTAAATTATTTTTTATTGTCTTACATCTAATTTCATCTTTCTCTTATGTACAGAGTGTTTCAGGTCATCCACATAGTCCGCATGGTGTGAAGAGGTCTCTTGATTATAGAGACAGTACATGACCTACAAACATGTGATTTTATGTGTTTTATATTTCTTGTAACTTATCATGTACTCTGTTGGACTTTATTTCATGTGTGCTTAATATATTGGTTTCATACACTTAATATGTTACATAAATTATGGACTTTATTATTGTTTGAAATTTTAATTTACGCATGTACATTTATGCATTTTATGTTCATAGTGAAGACATTAATATAGGACATTAATGTGAAATTTACTGACTTGACTTCATAATTGTAGAATAATTTTAGGTTTAATCTTCTTTTCAATGAACAAGAAGATATTTTCCCTTCTAATGTATTAATTTTAATTTTATGAGAGAAAATTTATGTGTGGATTTACCTACTTATTTAGTTCTATAAATTGAATTTTACCTCATTGTTGGTGCACTTAGATTGCTCTAAACTCTTAAGCAAATAAAATTCTTTATAGTGAAAAAATCTAACAAGGTATTGATATAATTAGCTAATGTACATATTTATAAAATGACACCATTAGTTTCTCACTAGTAATGGAAAAGATGTTCCTGCAAAATTAGGAAAAGAGGTAATCATTAGAAAAATATAAATTATGATAACATGGGAATGTGTATATGTAAAATGATTGTAACCATTAGGTGATGAATACGTAGTGTACACACATGATAAATTTTAAAAATGATGAATATGGAGCTCAATCCAAAGGAAAATTAATTTCATCATTGTTTCCCCCATTTAGAATATCATGATTGTGTGTCGTGTATGAAAAATGAATAAAAGTATTGTCTCCATGTGTCAATAACAAGAAAAATAAATAGAATATCACATAAATTATGATAACATAAGAATGTGTATATGTAAAACAATTGTAACCATTAAGTGATGAATACGTAGTGTACACACATGATAAATTTTAAAAATGATGAATATGAAGCTCAATCCAAAGGAAAATTAATTTCATCATTGTTTCCCCCATTTAGAATATCATGATTGTGTGTTGTGTATGAAAAATGAATAAAATTCTTGTCTCCATGTGTCAATAACAAGAAAAAAAAAGAATATCACATAAACTATGTACATAAGAAATAGAAATATGACCCACAAAATTTTCTCTGTGAATTAAGGTTAGGGTTATAGGATAAAACTTTGGGTAAAGGTTAGGATTAGGAGACAACTAGAGTTAGGGTTAGGTTTCAATTAGGGTCAGATACAACAAGGCTTAGGGATAGGATTAATTTTAGGACAGGGTAAGGGTTCATCTAACACTAATTTATAAGTTGTCAAAACAAATAATGACGTCTTAAGGGGGTGTCTAAAGGGGTCATAATAGAACGTCTTAAGGGGATGTCTTAAGGGTTAGAATATGTCTTAAGGGGATGTCTAAAGGGGTCATAATAGAATGTGTTAATTAAGGGGATGTCTTACGGGGTCTTAAGGGGATGTCTAAGGGGGTCATAATATAACATGTTAATTAAGGGGATGTCTAAAAGGGTCATAATAGAATGTCTTAAGGGGATGTCTTAAGGGGTTATAATATGTCTTAAGGGGATGTCTAAATGGGTCATAATAGAATGTGTTAATTAAGGGGATGTCTTAAGGGG
>VDFB02043199.1:0-44227 GCA_007258455.2 Sequoia sempervirens
TCCATGTATATATGCATCTATTGATGACTTCCATGGATACATGTATATATGCATCTATCGACTCATGTACCCATGTATATATGACAGCTCATTGGTTCCAAAGCTCTCTTTATAGGACAGCTGTGCATTGCCTCCAAGACTCACATGAATCCTTTGTATTTCAAGGAAAGATTCAAATGGATAACACTTAAAATGATCCACATTATGATTTTATAATCAAAGTTTACAAATACATTGCAGCAATGCAAAACCCGACTTCCATTTAAGATGTACAATGAAAGTAGACAGAAGCAAAAATGCATTTGCTTCTAAGTTTCTAAAGCAATTTCAGCAGATTGTCTACCCATTGTCCAAAATATGGTTTTCTATTGGTACTGGTGCCTATATACAAATATGCATACATCCATGTATACATGTATTCATATCTCCATGTCTCCATGTAGTTCTGTTTTCTATGTATTCATGTGTTTGTTGATGCATCCATGCATATATCTGTGAATAGCTCTACATATTTCTCTCTCCATGTTTTTAATGTTCTCCATTGCATCAACATTTCCATGTCCTCAGTTTTATGAGCTTCCATATTTTTTTTTCCATAGTATATGCATAAGAACTTCCACTTTGTCTTCTGTTTTGACTCTTCTATCCATAAATATCATTATATTTTTATATCCACTCTTCTATTGTTGCATTTCGAGGAAGCTCAGGGATCTCAGTACCCTGTTCAGTACGAAGGAGAGTGAGAAATGCAACATGGGTCTTTTTCCTGTGTTTATATTGATGGACTCAGCCCTATGATGATTTTTAAAAGCATAACCAATACCAAACTAGACATTCTTCCACCCCTTGTTGCAAGAAATAATCACTTCATATGCTATTGATTCCATTCATTTCCATTTCCACCCTTGCACGTCCTTTTTTCTCAAATCAAATACATTTCAAAATCCATTTATTTGCTTGTGTTGCATCATACCAATGTGTTGCATTCCTTTTTTCATTAAATCCACCTCTCATTGAAATTTTCATTTCTTGCATTTAATTCTAAGCATATAACTTACAAATCATAAATTCATACCATTTACATTCCCATTCATTCTCATGCCCACCATCCCATATCCTTGCCTCCCATGTCAAATACTTTTTATAACTTATTCATATACCTTATTTGCATCTCACCATTCTCTCAATTTGCTCTCTTTCTTCCACTCACATAACTCATTCTTCTTTTTAACACTCACATATCTTTATCTATCTACACCTCAAATATACCTTCATCCATCACAACAAAACTCACACCATACCAAACAAAGAAAAAGATGAAGAAAATATCAAGGTTATGCAAATAAACACTGAGGGCTTCAAAAATAACACTCATAACATAGAATTGTATTCAAGAGTTATTTTCAAAATGTCTTTTCTAAACCTTGTTTATTACAGATCCCTAAAAGCGCATATAACAGTTTCTTCAACCCTATAATGTGTAATCAAATTTAACAAATATTTACATGTTTGCATGCATTCAAATGCATCATTACATATCCTTTATACACTTGTTCAAAAAACAATATTGTATATGTTTCAAATGCAAACTGTTCGTGACATTTCTTGCTTTATCCACACATGCATTTATAGATTGTTCTCTGTGTACCAAATTACATGGACACATCTATACATCCATGCATGCATAAATGTTTACATGGATCCATACATTTATGCATTCCTTCGATATATGCATTGCTGATATATAGCTTGTTTTCCCTATTTTCCTTTCACTTGCTACTGCAAATGCTACTTGAGCCTCAATGTGCTTTCACAGATTTGTATGTCTACTAGATTTTACTGTTTGCCATTCAAATTTCTCGTTCACATGTCATGTATGCTTTTCAGGCTTCTTTGCATTGTGTGCACATGGATACATGTATACATGCTTGCATGTATACATAGATGCCTCAAGCATTCTTACAAATGTTTAAGATTATTTGCATTCAATACTTGAAACAAAATAATAATACTTTTTTGCTTCCTGGGTAAGATCATAAAGGAATTTGTTACTGCAAATGTAAACAGTATTTTTATATCTATTCTTCTCTTCTCATATTTCGAGGAAGCTCAAGGATCTTGGAACTTTGTTTAGTCCAAAGGAGACTGAGAAATGGGGCATCAGTCTTTCTTTTGTATTTGTATTGAGACACTCAGCCCTATGATGATTTTAAAAAGCATAACCAATAACAAAATAGACATTCTTCCACCCTTTCTTGGAACAAAAGTTCACTTCATACCCTATCAAATCCACTCATTTCCATTTCCACCCGTGCACATCGTTTCTTCTCAAATCAAATACATTTCAAAATCCATTTATATGCTTCTCTTGCATCACACCAATCTCTTGCATTCCTTTTTTCTCTCAATCCAGCTCACTCATTCAAATTTTTATATCTTGCATTTAATTTTAAGCGTTAAACTCAAAAATGATAAATTCATATCATTTACATTCCATTCATTCTTACATCCAATTTCACATATCCTTGCTTCCCATATCTAATACTTTCCATAAGGCATTCATATACCTTACTTGCATCTCATCATTCTCTCAATTCCTTCTCTTTGTTGCACTTACATCGCTCATTCTTCTTTACCACCCTTACATATCTTTATCTATCTATAGCTCAAACATACCTTCATCCATTAGAACAAAATTCACACCATACCAAAGGAAAAAATAATGAAAATATCAAGGTTATGCAATTAAACACTGAGGGCTTTAAAAATAACTATCACAACATAGAACTATATTCAATACTTCCTTTCAAAACGTTTTTTTCTATTATTTTCAAAACGTCTTTTCCAAATCCTGTTTCTTACAGATTCCTAAAAGCACATATGGCAATTCCTCAAAGCCTGTAATGTATATTCAGATCTCACAAATATTTACATGTGTCTATGCATCCAAATGCATTGTTAGATATACTTTATACACTTGTTCCACAAACACTAATGTATTGATGTTTTGTTTCAGTCACTAATGTTTTTAAAGTTCCTGTTTAAGATGCAAATTGTTTCTAACATTTCTAACTTTATGGACGCAGGCATATATAGATTCTTCTTAACATACCAAGTTACATGGACACATGTACACATTCGTGCATGCATACCTCTTTACATGGATCCATATTTTAATGCTTTCCTTCCATATATGCATTCATACTAACTAGTTTATTTCTCTTGTTTACTTTCATTCAATACTGCAAATGCAACTTCAGTCTCATCACACTTTCAGGCTCGCTCAGGTGCCAAAGATGCTTTTCACTCTTCTATGCATTGTGTGCACATTGATACATGTATACATGCATCCATGTATACTTCAATGCTTCAAGCATTGTTACAAATGATCCTCTCTCGATAATTTGGATGCAAAGTGCTACAAACATGTGAATTATTTTACTGTACCTACATTTTATCTTACCTAATAAGATTCTGTATATCTTTTCAAATTATTTTTTGTTTAAAATATATACACAAAAAAATATTCATTTGTATTACATTAACAACATTCAAATCTATTTTATAATAAAATCAATACCTTTGTACTGTTTAATCTATGAATTTATCATAATATTTAAACCACTTATTACATTTTAATAACTTAAATTATTACATTTTATTTTATATATACACAAATTTAATCTTAGGTAGTAAGGTTCTTTATTATATTTTTGCAAATTACTTATTCTTTATTATATAAACACAAATTTTTATTCATATAACATAAAAAATATTAAAATCTCATTTATAATAAAATCAATAGCTTTCTACTCATTCATCTAACAATTTATTGTAATATAATTACATCGTTTTATTCACGAAAATATCTTATCATATTACATAGATAGCATTTAAATCTTACACCTATCAATCTTCCAAAAAAACATTCACTAATCTTACAAAAGTTTTTACTCATATGAGCTACCCCTATCAATCTTTCACCTAACACTACTGTTTCTATTAGCACTTGCATATTGTGATATAATAAACTAAAATAACTCTATTGTATTAATTAACATAACATGTGTTTTACAACAGTACACTAAACATAATTTTATTTTCAAATAGACATACAAGCAAACAAAAGAAATATGGTAAATTTTGTTTCACCATGCATTGCTGCACTTCTAAAAATTACTTCAAACTTCTCTAGCTATTTTTAATACATTTATATTCCTGTTTGCTATCTAAAATTTTTTCCTAGCTCATAGCTACATGCCTTTTACCTCTCGGCAACAACTCGACGCTTGCGTCAATTGTTTCTTATCCCAGTCTCCCTTAAAACCTCCTCTAGGTGCAAGTGCTAGTTTATTTATTTTTTCTCAAAATTCGTACATCCATTTCAATTGGGATTAACAGTATAAGGCATATGACAAACAAGAACTACCAGTTTATTTCTTAATCTATACATTAAAAACCAATGGGCGCCCTGAACGTTTGTAGATACTGCTATGGCTTGAAACACCTGCTCCAGCGTCATGAAGTAAAGTATTTAGTACTGGCTTTAGGCGAGCCTGGTAAGGATTTGTTTTCTTTCATTTATTTTTAGGCCCATTTTCTTCCATGTAAATTGTGTTCTGTGTTCAGTCGCCACACTGCAATCACAGGGTAGACCCAACTGAAGTAAAATGTTATTTGCTTGTCTTTCGGCTAGGCAAAAAGTGATTTTACACTATATTTTCACAATATTTATACATAAACCGATCACTTATTCTGAATCAGGATAAAGTAGACTGTAAAGTATTGTTTACAGAACTGAACACCAGTATACTATAGGTATCCAGATATTACAGAATTAAAGCTAACATACTTACCAGCAAGGTTACTTTTCCAAGGGGTTATGTAATGGTATCGGTGAACTTTGGTAAGAGTGCGACACAAGTTCAATTATAAGGGGGTTCCCAAGTGTAGCAGAAAGGGTTATGTAATGGTAACGGTGAGCTTTGGTAAGAGTGCGACACAGTTTCAATTATAAGGGGGTTCACAAGTGTAGCAGACATCTAGCGAGTTTAGGGTGTAATAGTTATCAGGTACATTTCAGAATGACCCTTGTCAACAGGTTTATCTGTGTTTGATGCTTATGGGGTAAATTCAAGAGCGACCAATGTCTACAAATGTCTCCAGTGTAATGATTATGGCGTAATTTGAGTCTGATCCATTTTTACAAATTATAAAAACGTAGTTGAAGGTTCCTTCTTTCTGTGTTAGAGACAGTTGTGCCCATTCGGACAAGGGAAAACCTGCTCGCTGGGAACTCATAGGTGACAGAATTGGGCCTATACCGTTTACAGTCGGGAAGGTTATATGTAGCAGTTAATCGCCCTTATCTCATCTGTGGTTGAAACTTCCCCAGGTGGGTGGAACTGCATTTGTCCTGGGAACGGTAGCTGGGTTAACATACGCCGGGAGTGGTGACCTATTGCGGGGTTAGGATGCACCGGGAGTGGTGATGTATGGTGGTCATAAAGTCCACCGGGTGGTAGAGACTCGAACTTGGACATACTTAAGAACAGGTGCAAACGTTTGAGCCCTGAGTTAACCGGCTGATTTCAGAAATATATAATCTCATCTATAATATTTATCAAGGTGAGAAAAAAAGGCTGAACTGTATGATTACAAAGGAGAATCAACATATAATTATAGTGGCAACAATAACTTTTAACGACCGTCACAATTCCAACAATCTTAATGGCACAAACCAGATAACAGGTCCATATTTTTCTATAGAGCCACCCAAAAGCAAACAGCTAGCAATAATGAATAACTGCATTCACTGTATTGTGTAACCACATGGAAACTTCACTTGCTGCCACCTTCATTTTGGTATTTGATTTAATTTTTGATTTTGAGCTGCTGAGGCGCAAGGTTCAAGTGCTAACTTGTTCTCACTGGGGCTCCTGATTCTGAAACAGCTTGACTTCAAAGCTCAGCTACTGAGAAATTCTCCAGTGGGGGGTACTGACTGGTTGCTAGAAATCAGATGACCCTGGTGATTCAATGACTAAACCTCAGTGGAGGAGGAATCGGGTACATTCCGCATTCCTCTAGCTAGCACAAACCAGGGAAACTAGCAAAGCACTTAGTTGATTGCTCACAGGTCCACATTTTTGCAGCCCTTTATACATTACACTGCATTACTCTGTGTAATTGACTCCTTCACCGGACTTATACAAACCTATCAAAGAGTCTTGTTGAATTTCATGTTCTTACATTCCAGAATACAAATTCATCTTTCCTGTTTTGGCACAATTGCTACTTCCTCTCTGTATTTGCATCACTTTTTCTCCTGCAATAGAATGAGTTTTTCTGCATTAGTTCCTTCCACAGTTGTGATGCTACCCTTCTCCTCGTTCATAGCATTCTTGCTCTGTCCATATACTGCTCTGCTATCATTTTTAATAGCCACTCTACCATCTGTTTTCATGGCTAGCTTATTTATTTCTTCCTTCACCTTCTGGTGATTAGAATTCAATCTTTATTTATAATTACTTGATGTATCTTGACATCAGTTTTCTAAATGCCATTGGGAGCCTCAGCTGTGGTTGAGGATAATGCTGAACAACATCTGTTATGCCCTGGATCGCCATACACATCTTCCAATTTGACTCCTCCCCATATTACATAGAGCTACTCCAGTCCTTTTCTTGTGCCTTTTAATCGTGCAGTACTTTTCTCTGCTCAGGAATGAGCACACTATGCTCTTGCTCCAAAATTTTAGATGCTTCAGGTAGCTGGACTACTGCTTTGCCTGCCATTCACCTCCTTACCACATTTTACTGTTTCCCTCTTTGAGCCATTCACACCATGGTAATCCCACAAGCTGTATTTAGAAGCCTAAGAACAGATATACACTGTTGCAACATTTTCTGTCTCAATTTGGACAAAGCTAAACTGAAGATGAGAAAGAGCTCTCTATAGTCTGGATTCTTCCCTCAAATGGAAGCTACAGGAAGAAATCAAACAATTATGAGTACTGAATTCATCTCACTAGACTAAATGGTGATAAACATCATCCCCTGATGTCTTAATGTAACTCTAAACCTAACACAACAAACAATGACCTCTGCAAATAAAAAAATTCTCCAATATTTCTCAAAGTGCCTGAGGAGTTCTATGAGAAAAAAGGCTATGTTGCCAGTTTGATGTAAGGATTCGATCTCAGGGCTAAATGGATTAACACAGTAAAATTCCAGATTTAATGTTCTGTAAAGATTTAATCTCAGAACTACAATGGATTACACAGTAAATTCCAGATTTAATGTGCAGATAGGCCTGTAAAGATCTTTACACAAGACCAACAGAAACTAATACTGCGAACTCCCAGGTTTAATAAACACACAGAATTCAATTGACACAGAATATTGACCATATCAGAATTTGATTACACAAGTAATTCACTCATCTATAGATCACAGTGATATCTTGGTGAACAGGTGTGAGCCAGATACGATGATCTGGAAATGACGCTAACTGAGTTCCGCCTAGGATGGCGTTGCTCCTACCTTAATGTTGCTTCTAATGCTCTGCCAAGCCTTGTGTTGCTGGTATAGATTGTGTAACTGAATCCGCACTACCTCTAGTGTCACCAGATGATGTCGAGTATTGCTGCCTACTGAAACGAACACTGGAACTGAGAACGGGAGGTGCTCAACCATAGTACCAATCTCCTGCAAGCTGCGCTTTATGAGACGGATGCAGCCATTGAGATGGATCAAGGGTCGGCGTGTGATCGCAGCCTGATCATGAGTCGTCTGGAATTCCACTTGAGATGCGCTGAATCTGTAGGAGTGCGCAAGTCGCCCAATGCCATGCTGCCAGAGCCTGTGTCTCGGCCAAGTGCAAATCGTTGTTATATCCTAGTATCCTTTGTGCTGCGAACCAAGAATATAGATATGAACGATCTCTAGAATGATGTTGAGCTTAACTGGACACGAAATTTCCAGATAGACACTACGTGCTACCTGATCGACCGCATGGAAAGCTACGCTCCCACCGATGGATGGCGAAGACCTGAGTCCAAACTTCGTGATGATTCCAGACAATTGATGAGCCCCTATAAATACTGAAGAATAAGCCTCCCAAAAGCAGGTCGGCCCAGATAGATTTATTTAAATTTAAATGTTATTTTAACAATAATTTAAATTTATTATTTATTATTTATTATTTAAGTTAGCATTTAAAAATGCTCTTTTTTCCACCAACAGTAAAGAGGTCCCAAATTGGGGACATGACATTTGAGTTCAAATTTGGCTGTTTACTGATGTTTGCCCCCTCTAGGTTCGGTTTGACTGGGTTTGGCCATACAATATATTCAGGATTTTATATATATTAATATTTATATACATAAACATTTCCTGTAAGAATCTCTGTCATTGAATACTGACAATGAAAACCTGATATGTACAGGAAAACATAAAAAATTGGAAGAAATTTACATACTGATTGAGTTTTGTAAAGCTTGAATTTCTGCAGGACATAACTTCTTGTCCTTCAAATTTTTACTACAGCCATCTACACAACATTCCTCTTTCTCCGGCTATATCAATTAACTCCTCTGTCAACTCCACTAAACACTCATGTAAAGTAGTTTGAATTCTTCATTCATGGCCAAGTAAAAATCTTTTTGCTACCACAGTATCAGAAATATAATGCTCCTTCAAATAAATCTATTTTGCTTCAGGAAGAGGAGCGTTTACTGTTTTATAGATAGATGGCTGCGGTTAAAAAAATCTGTGTTTTTCTTAATTATATTTTTATGATGCTGGGTTTGTCCTGGGTATGCACAGGGGACATACCTGGGCCTGTGACGTTCTCTGAACATACCCAAACATACCCAGGCCAGACCCAGCCCAGAATCTGAACATATGGTTGTAACTGGTATTATAGGAAAAAGATAACAGATTACTAAGAGGGAGAAGATGTCCTCAAATCTAGTCTCGCAGCTATGTCATTTTGCAATAAATTCATCACCAACTGTTGTTATTATCTCTGTTACTCACCATGCATATATATGTCCCTTATTAAAGCCAGCTGCTACGTTTGAATGGCTGTTGGCCACTTTCTTTGCAAATTCAGACATAGCAGATAATAATATTTCAAAAAGATTCCCTGTGTTCTTAATCAATTGGTCAAACCTTCATTCTTTGCTATCCAAGACTGAATTATGGTCATCTGAAATAAAACTTATGAATTAGTCTCAATTTTAACGTGTACAAAGCCTGCTCTATATGCTCAAAGAAGACAAAGCTGAATTACTGCTCCTTCTGCTTAGTATTATTTAAATGGCAATTTTGTGATCAATGTAAAAAGGCCTCATCTAGGTTTAACTTCAACCTCTTTTGAACATGGACTTAATTTCCTGACATCATCCCTATTATCCATATCGTCATCTCCCTTATTGGGATTGAAGTTCCTATTTATTTCAACCAAGGCTTTAATTCTGACCTCATGGAATCAACCATTTCTTTTCAACCACTTAGTTCTGAATAAGGCCAGTTATGAGTGCTCTGCAAGTTTTCCTTTTAGAGGGATTACCATTAGAAGATTGTTTATGGTCTCAAGCTTAAGGACAAAAAAAATTCTGGTAGCTTTTTTGTGTTCAATGCTATTATATTATTCTTGGGTATCACATATTTAAGAGCAACCACGATTCACGGCATTTGTAGTCACATGTTAGTCTGCCTGATTTCAATTACATACTAGCCAGGATTGAAGTTTGGCACCATACGATTAGTAAATTGTTGGCTTTGCCATTGAACCACTTAGTGATGCCCAAATTTTTTAATGTTAAATTGGAAGGAAATGGAGAGTTATTATAACGGATCAGGTACAATTTGAGCAGCCAGACATGGGTATTTGCTTCTCCATAGTCTGTGTGGTTTGAATTGGAAAAGGAAGTAGAAGAAGGTAGGATGTTTTCCAATACATTCATATCTCCTCAATTTTCCTCAAAGATTGAATTGACACTTCTGGTTCTATCCAGTTGTTTGTTATGGACTCAGATTATTGTGCAAAGACACTAAATCCTTTCTATGCCAACCAAATGTATCTGCTCAAATGTAATCCAATTATATATGCATCAGGTAGCATTGTAGTCTTGGTTTGGCTTAAGACTTAGATAGCAAGCTTTTGGATCTTGCTTGCCAAAGTTTTTGTGCCTTACTTTCAATATATAACATATGGCAAAAACTGGTAATCAAATAATAAAATTAGAAATGGGAAATTATACCAAGATTTTTTTTCAAGGATGAAAAAATGAAGCAGAATAAATGTTACAAATCTTGAATGGGATTCGAATTGAAGAAAAGAACTTGGTCAGATATCTTGGTCAAATTGTCAAATCATAGTTATTCATAGACATCTGCAGTTGTGGATGTGTTGAACATACAATATTTTGATCTGGAGACATCCTTGAATGCATTGGTTTGTGGAAGGTTTTATTTAGAAATTGATGGGCTGTGAAAGCTTAAAATCGTTAATGGGAGTCCTGTCTAAAAAAGTGTTGTTTTAGCCTACTAACAAATCATACACAAAGGTTTGTGAAACCAAAATTGTCACTTTGAGTTATAGAGGTGTGTATTTATCCTCACTAAATGTTACTTGATTGGTCTCTGTTAGTGCTCAGATTTGCTGGCCTAAAAAATTGAAAAAATTGGCTAAGTTTTGTCTCTTTGTTGCCCTTTTGGCCTAGTTATTCCCATCATAGATAACCAGTCTGAGATTTTTCTTAATGGGTCTCCCTTGGTCAAATTTTGAGTAGGCGTGTCCCCTTCATCCCCCATGTGCCTATTAATGTGTTAGCAATTACAAAAATCCAGTAAATTTCTAAGTGGGGGATGTTTTTGGGTCATTTTCCTTTGTTTGTTGGGCTTTCAGGGTTTCCCTTACTTAGGTACTATTTCACTTGTCCACTCGAAGCCTCAATCTTTTGTGTTTAAGTCCTTTGTGTTTCGGGTTGTTGGGCCTCCCCTTCCCTAGATATCCTCAAGCTTCGACTTCTTCATCCTTGCCTTAAGTTTTCTTTTGGTGTCGGAGGTTTGGCCTTCCATTTCCTTGTATACGCAGTATGCTTTCCCCTGATCCTAAAACCTTGAAATTTTTTCCTTGAGTTCTTCTTCCGTCAGGGTTTCAAAGTTTCCCTTCTTTGAGTACCATTTTCTAATTCTCCTTGACCTCCAAAACCTAGACTCTTTTCACTTTCCTACAACATCAATCTTTTGGGCTTACTCTTATCTAGGTACTTGATAAGCCTTGCTCTCATCCTTGATCCCTTCAATGCCTCGATCCTTTATTTCTTGTCTTCCATGTTAGGCCTCAGTCCTATGGGCAAACCTCAAACTTTTGCATTGGTTCCCAATGTTGAGTCCTCCCTGCACCTTGGTTCTTGCTATTTTCACCTACCTCCATTGCTCTTCTTCCCTCCCCCTAGAACTCTAATCTTTGGGTGGATCTCAGCCCTTTGCACTCGACTTTTGGTGTCAGGTTAACCTTGGCCCCCACATCTGAAATTCCTTTTCCATGTCACTTTCCTACTCCCTTTCCTTCCCTTGGGTTGTGGAACCTTGGAGGGACCTTGGACCTAGGAACTTTTTCAAAGTTTTCTAGTTCCAATTTCTTTCTTGCACTTGATCCTCTTGCTCATCTCGTTCTCGACTCATGTTCCTTTCTAGGTTTTGCTCCCTATTTCTTCATTACTCTTGCAACTTGATCCTTTCCCTATTCCATCCCTTCTCAGAAGTTTCCTTTAGACCCCATGCCTTTGCACGAACTTTGCACCATCATGCCAGGTCTGCATTTCTTGTTCCCTTCTGCCCTTAACTCCCATCTACTCAAGCACAAATTGGACTCTCCCCAAGCACCAAAATTTCAAGTTTTGCATGGAAAGCCAATTTTGGCTTGGAAACCCTAACACATGCACTATTTCACTTGCCTCCTTGTTGTGTCAAGGCATTTCAATTGCTAGAATGAATTGGTGTGGTCCTCGATGGTTATTCTTGCCATTGTGTGGGCTCAACTAATGCTCTAATGCGTCAAAACTAGTTCACCATTAATGAAGAGAGTAATTTACAAATCAAAAGGGTGTCTTCCTCCATGCCTTGCAGGTAGAGTCGATTGCCTTAGGCCACAATTATAGGCACGACTCAAGGACATATCACGCCCAAGAGGTATGGGTGATCGTTGCCAGGTACCAATCATAAGATTTTCAAAATTTGTTGCTGGTCTACTTGCTCTGTCGTGTTGGTTGCAAATCTTTGGGAGTTCCCTACACTTTGACACTTTTTTCCTTCGATCCATGACCTTTGTGAGGAGCTATATATCCAAGTTCATTCCTTGTTTAAAGGGTTGGTTATTTTTGTTTTCATAGCACCACAATGTAGAGGGTATTCTAGGGTTTTAATAGTTGCATATCCGTTCGCCATTTGGGTAGTGCATTCCAAAAGTTATAGAGAGATAGCTGATTGTAGTAGATATATGTCATCTTGTGTCTCCTTGGCTAGTTTTAGGCATTTTGGAGGATTTTGGGCAAAGAGTTGTGATGGGTTCCTCCTTGTTTGTAGTTCTTCCTCACCACATTTTCTAGTGTGATTGTAATAGAAAAAATCCACAATTTGTTGATGAACTCCCTTTTTGCTTTCGTGATGGCACATCCTTGGCCTTGAAGGTGAGAAATGTTCTAGGATTGTGGACTTCTGTTTTTGGGAAGTAACGGTCTCCTTGGTCCTATCCATTGCCTTATTCGTGGGACCTGTTGATTTTTTTGTCCTCTATCCATCATTCTAAGGACTTTCACCAAGGAGTTCAAAAATGTGATTACCTCTTTCCAAAAAGGATCATTTAGGCTCATGCCATTGTTACAAACCTCTTTCGTGGGCAAAAGCAACAAGAAGATTATGGACATTTATTTAACCAAACCTTCTTCAGTGGAGAAATTCAATCCAAATGGGAAATTTGTACATTGTGATTGGACTCAGCTCTATCTCAGCAATTGACCAATGTGTTACTGTTATGTAAGTTATCGTTGTTGGTGGTATCGAAAAGAAACCATCTTGCTTGTAATTCCTCATTATAAGCCTCACCTGGGCAGCTGCATAATTTACTGTTGTCACCAGTCCTTTTGTGTGTCTTGGACCTATATTTTCTCAAGGAGCAAAACAGGGAATATGATGAATTCAAAGAGCCAAGAATAGTGTGACACTTGTTATTTTTAAGGATGTTGATCACATTTGAAGTGCTTGACTAGTAATTGATACACAAATTGACAAAAGTCTTCTTCATTAATGAGTGGAATTCTTCTTTTTTGGAAAACTTGCGACTCTTGAGTTTGCAAACAATTGGTTTAAATTTCATTTAAAAAAAATTGAAGTCATTAAATTGAAAACTTGGACTTGGACTCTGCCAAAAAAAAACCCCAATAATTACACACAGAAAAACAAAAATTAATACATTTAGAGAAAATATAAGTCTATTCTAATCATAATTCAAAGATTAAATATATCATATGACCTTAAAACCAATGTTATTTAGTTTGGAAGTGGGCTTAGGTTCATGGATGGGATATGGCAACCATGCCTTGGATGTTTCGTCAATGCTCCTAATGGGATTTAAAAAAAATCCAAAATCAATAACAATGTTACTGGATTCTTCAAAAAAGGACCCCGTGCCCGCTCTTGGAGCGCTCAGGTACGGGAGCGGCCTGGGGAGCGTCTGGGAGCGCTCAGGCAGCCCAGGGTTCTCTGTGGGTCCTTCTTGGGCGCTCCCAGGGCGCTCCCAGGCACTCCCAAGGCGCTCCTAGGGTGTTGCCAGGCAGAAAATGTTAATTTGAATCATCCTTTTTTGTTGCAGTAGTTTGTGATCTGTTTTTAGCTTGGGTTTCAAATTAATTTCAAAGGTATTATTTCATTATCAGCTTCTTAAATGTTGCTTGTCAATTTAGTGGATTTATAATATTGAAATTTTGAACTATCAATTGGCATTTATCTTTATCACTACCATTGATCAATGATTCAATGATGAATTGATGATTGATGATTGATGAAGTATTCTATATCATACTATCAAATGTATTTACAATTTTGTATATTTTTAATTTTTTTTTTTATATATATATATATATATATACAGCCATACCCAAACATACCGTATTTCAGGAAAAAAAATTGCCATACTGGCGTACCCATATCCCGTACTAGAACCGGCAACTTAGAATATTTGTTGTTTGCTCAAAGTATTTCTGTTCAGATTCATATTGCACAGGCATATAGCTCCTCTAATTTATCTAGGCTCTATAGCTGTAAACATAAATAGAGATGTCTGCATAACCATGGAATATGAATTCCACTCAACCCACCTATGTATTGGTTTGGTGCATGGATCACCTCCATGCTGCAACAATGGGATCATCCTTGGAAATAGACTTGACCTACTCGATTGTGTGGTGGTGGAAGGTTTAATAATATTATGCCTAATTGAATGTTCGCTATGCTAATATTTTCAATTCATTTTTTATATTTAATATTAATTAATTTAATAAATTAAAACATTGGTAAAATCATAACTTTATTATTTATTTTAAATATATGTAATTTTAAAAAAATTTATGGATATTTTAAATTTCTAATTTATATATACAATTGTACCTATACTTTGAGGGATACTTTTTAAGATAATAATTGTTCAATTGTTGACAATGTACATATGTCATAAACAACTAAATGCAATCTACATCCTAACTAGAAGGTAAGTTGATATCGACTTGAGGAGTGATTGTTTCCTCAAATATGTTTTCATCTTCCTCCAATGTGTCACCATCCATAGTTGTAGTTGCACCTTGTTGTACAAATGAGTTGGTGGAGTTGATTGTGTCTATCTCTAATCAGTGATCTCCCAAATAGGGGCAAATCTACATGCATCCCATTGGGTTTTGCTCCCCATCCACCAAGCACAAAACTCTCACTAGTTGCTTCGATACCTACAAAGTACAAACAAATTAAAATTACAACTTACAATGAAAATAAATACTTTTAAAGTTTAAAAATAAAGGATTTAAATTGAAGTTTGAAGTTACCTTGACAATCTCTAAAGCTCTGTTGGAAAAATTACCATTGAAAATTGTTTTGTAGTCCTCTCTCCATCAACCTTCTTTGAATATGTTGAGTCTAGCCATGTTTGACTCACAACCTTCTGTTTCAATGGAGTTGATAAACTAGAAATATTTTGCAACATTAGAAAATTAGTTGCAAACCTTGTGGCAGTCGACTGTGCAAGCTCTTTCCTCATAGTGTGATTTCTTATAAAGTTAAGAACCCATAGATGATTATAAATATATTTTGTTATATTCCTTGCATCTTCTACAATCTGTCTCACCCAATCAACTTTGCCTATATCCTCTAAAAGAAGGTCAATGCAATATGCTGCACAAAGGATCCAAAAGAGTGTTGGATGCCTTTCTTGAAGCAATTTTCTAGTTGCCACGTATGTTGTTTGATTGTCAGTAACAACCTGCACAACATTTTGTATGCACACCTCTAAAACAATCTCCTCCAACATCAAGTTCAAAGTTTTTGCATTCTTCATTTTGTTGGAGGCATCAATTGACTTCAAAAAAATCAACTAATTATTTGAAATCAATAAAAAATTGATGAGAGTGCGGTTCCTTGCATCCGTCCACCCATCTGAAAAAATTGTGCATTCAAAATTTTGCCATTACTTTTGATCTTTCACATTTTTTCTTACATCTACAATAGCATTTTGGAGAAACTCCCCACTTAACTCCCTTGGAGAGGGTGCCTTGTACCCATTCCTTGCAACTGTCAATGTTGCCTCAAAATACTCCCAATATGGACTCCTTGCCACGTTGAAGAGAAGGTTGTTGTAATACCAAAATCTTGTGCATGCCTTATCTGCTTCTTTGTGTGTCTCCTTGTTCCACCTTGTAGCCTCTAATGAAGGTTATGCTCCATTCATGTTTCTAGGTGCAAAAGTCCTACAATTGAGCTCTACTTGAGTTGGATGAAGTGGATGTACCCATATGCATGGACTGTGACTAGAGCCCACAATATTTGGCATATCTACATCAGATTCTGTTGGAAAATTAACAACAATGGTTGCTTTTATGACTGCTTGTGCCTTGGTCCTCTCCAATTTATTTTTATCTAGTCATGCAAGGAGTGCCATCACCTCTCATTTTACCTCTTTTGGGGCTGTTGCACACGATTTGGAATTGTGATTACAAATGTCTGAAAGATGGTATTTGATGTGCTTGATATCTCCACTAATTTTCTTCGAGCACCGAGTACAAATCACACACCCCACTGTTAGTCCCATTACGACATATTTCCAAGCAGATCACAACTTCCATGGGGTTTAGTTCTAATAGGATGGCTTCCACTTGCTGAGTCCGAACTTGATGTAGAGTTGAATGCCATTTTATATAAACCTGCAATATTGATAAGAACAAAAAAATAGTGTTTACAAAAAATGTAGCAATTTGAACATGATTTAAAAAAAGATCAGGTAAAATCTAAACATATTTGAAAAATTTAAATGTAATGTGGTAATTGAATTAATGAATTTGACAAAAATAATATCTCTTAACTTTAAAACATAAACCCTATATTTAGAAAAAATAAAAAAATTGATTCAAAATAGTGTAGGTTATTTAAATTTTAATCAATCAATAAATTTACATAAATTGAGACAATTCACTGCAATAAAATATGTAAATTTAAGATGCTTAAAAATTAGAAATGATTTATAAATTTATATGCTTGAAAAAAAGGAAAAAAAAAAAGAATTAACTTGATGCAAATTTGAAATTCCAAAAAATTGTTCTTCAAATCCCCTAAAAAAATCATTCCAATTTGCACTAGATTGCTCTAATGTTGTTAATGTGGGTTTTAAAGGCAAAAAACTGCCCTTTTTCCACATTTGGCACATGCTTCTGCCACAGCAAGTATTAGTGTTGGACTTGCCGAAAAACTCCTCATCAAATTTTGGTGAGTTAAACCTATGATTACTCGGTGGTAGGAAAATTCGCAAGTACTCACCAAGCTTGCAATCTATGTCACCATCCACTGTTGTTGTTACACTTCCCAATTCAGCAAGATCTTTGCTAGTGAACATGATATCATTATGTGCTTCTTTGGCAGCCCTGCCAGTATATGGATTTGCTGAGTACTCACAAATTTGCAATCAATGTCACCATTGGCTGCTGCTGTTGCTCTTTCCAATTCACCGAGATCTTCATTAGTGAACATAATACCATTAAATGCTTCTTTGGCAGTCCAATCAGCATATGGACTGATGCCATTTAAGCTGATGCCCCCATGAGTAGGGTTTTGAATCTTGAAGTGAAAAGAAAATGGATTGTTGTCATCCAAGTTGATTGCTGATTTGATAATATGTTTAGGGTTTAGCGAAAACAATATACAAGGCAAAGCAAAATGTAATGACAAGTAAAAAAAGAAATTTGATGTGATAGAAAAACATATTATTAAATCAAAAGTAGAGAGTATGTTGAAGTGCAAATGCATTTCACTCCAGAGAGCTCATTAGTATGGTGAAGAATGTAGAATCCTGAAAGAGATTTAACGAGGAACAGCTCCAAGGGTGAGAGACAGTCAAATCCCAAAAATTGGGAATCGAGTCAATCACAAAAATCTTGTTAGCATAGAATAATCTTAGCGAAGAGGTCAGACTCTCTCAATGGCAAAATTAGCAAAAAGAATTAGCTGGCAAGAAAGAACTGAACGCGAGGTCTGAGTCTCTCCAACATTTCAGAAAATCAGCAAAAGGTCAATGAAAAACCTATGCAGTGAGAATTTTGAAATAAAAAAATCAGCCAGGGGATGTTTGCCCTAGATCCCACAGGGGGCCAATGCCCCCTTGCAATGTCATGCCCCCAAAATTCCAACACTAAAATATAAAAAAAACCAAGCGTTGAAATGCAAATAAATAAATAAATAAAATAAATAACAATATAAATATTAATATTAACAATTTAATATTATTATAATTATAATTATTATAATATATATTATAAAAACATATATAAAAGAACTAATATAAAAATAAATATATTAAAATAAGAAAACATGTAATATATTGATAAACAGCAGCAATTACCATCATATATATAAAACATCGATAGAGTTTAATAAAGGGATACAGAGCAGCGATCTATATTGTGAAGGCAGCGATTGAGAGTTTATGGAGTAATTTACAAAGGCAGCATTTCATACGTAATATGCAGATATCGATTAATTGTAAGGAGGCAGCGGTGTTTAGTTAAGAGAATGATAGGACAGCGATTACTATTTGAAGAAGTAGTAATTTACATAAGGTAAAGGAAAAACAGCGATTAATATTAGTGATGGCAGGCAGCAATTAATAAATAAAAACGAGTACTTAATGTGAATGCAGCAATTAAGGTAAACAAAGGGTCATGCCTTTCCAAGAAGTTATCTCCTTTCTAAGAGATGCATCATTTCACTTAGACATGGAGATATATAAGGAAAATGAAATCATTTGCAAAGGACACGAAGGAAGGAAATTAATAAATGCATGGAATAGAAATGAATTAGAAATCTGTATAAAATCAGCAGATTTATTCAGGAAGAATGTATGAGCAGATTGGGATAAGGAATGAAATATCATGTGGGAATTGGAGCAGGTATCAAGAAGAAATATGTGGGAGTAAGAAAATGGTTCGATGAGATATATATGAAGACAAATGATAATTCAATAATAAGGGAAGTTTGTTTAATAGATCAAACAGCAAGGCAATTGGAGCAAATCAAACATAATTTTCTGCACTTAGCAGACAAGGGTAGAAGTCAGCAGTTCTTAATGTATTTGCATCTTAGAATACAGCAGTGTTATATTTTAGCAAGTATTGTGGTATGCTCTATCATGATTATTATGTATAATGATATATTTATTGTTGTATAATCTCTATGAATCTGTATATATTTAGTGTTTGTAATTCTCATCAAGCAACCATGAGGGGGAGTGGGGGAAATACCAGTAGGGTGAGCAGATACTAGATTTCTTTCTAAGTACGCCACTCCATGTTGGATGATTGTTTGTTTGCCACTTGGGGCCAGGGGGGTGAGTGTCTGCCCTTGGGCTTAGAAAGGGGGATCTACAGGCCTCCTATTGTAGCTTTCCCCAATCTCTACATGGATTAGTTGTGGGAATGGATTCAAGGAGTTTCAATCATAAGAGGAATGGATAAGGCAACATGGATAGGGAAAGCAGATACAAGTTTATCCACTAAGTACGCCACTCCATAATGGATGATTGTGTGTTTGCCACTTGGGGCCAAGAGGGATGGTATATCTGCTCTTGGGCTTAGCATGGATAGCTTTGGGCAGACTTATCATGTTTCTCATCCAAGTCCTATTATGATTACAATTCCACTATTCATTATGGATAGTGTGTAGTTTATATAGATTTGAAATAGTTATGTATTTACATGGTTTAAATAGGTAAGACATTTATTATATATGTTTGATAATATGAAATTCATAGTCCTGAGACTTGCCCGGACGCGGCGAGTCGTGCTCCGCGTAGCCCTGGCCGTGTCCTGGGAGCGCTAGCGCGGACGTGGTCACGACCAGACGCGTCCAGGCCGGACGCGCCGGACACGCCGGACGCACAGCGTCCAGGAGAGTCCCGATCCCTGGATGCGGCCGGCGCAGCCAAGGCCAAAAAGGCCAAAAAAAACATAAACTTAACTTTAAGTTTTTTTATATATTTTTTTGACTTATATTATCTCCTTAGCCCTAAAAGCAACCTCATTTCATTCCTTTGGCAAAATAGGAGGAGAAGAGAGAGTTGTGAAGAAAAAAAGGAGAAGAGAGGGCAACCGGCAAGCTGTTGAAGACAAATCTAGGGTCATATATCATTTGAGGAGCTTCATACTAGCAAGGAGGTGCATTGAGAGCTCATTACCAGTGATTGGGAGGAGTTTGTATTGCATTCCAAGCCAAATCTAAGAGGTAAGTTTGATTTTAATTGATTTTGTTTGTGTTTTTTTAACAAATAATTCATTGTAATTTGTAAAATCATTGTTTTTTTGAGTTTGCATATTTTTTTTACAAACCCTACTTGCAACTTAAATAATTTTAGAAACCCTACTTTTGCAGCCACATTCATTTGCAAATCAAACCATATTATTATTTTCACAATGTTTCAAACCCTAGTCAAAAAAGACCTTGCTTGGAAACATGCTGAAATCTTTCCCGGAATGAAAAGAGGAGACGCAAAATGTAACTACTGCAAAACAATATATCATGGAGGCATAAAGAGATTAAAATACCATCTTGCACGCATACCTGCCCATGATGCAATGGGTTGCATTAGAGCAGCTCCTGAGGTTGTTCGTGAAGTGCAGGTGCAATTAGAAACTTTTGAAATGCAAAAAGAAATGAAAAATAAATAGAAGCAGGAGTTGGTGAGTGTTGGAGTTGGACATGGACTTGGTGCTGTTGGAGATGCTTCTTCCATACCGTCCTAGTGCTAGTGCTTCTGTTTCTGCATCAGCTATGCCTATGCGTACTCCTAGTGCTGGTGGCGCTGTTACTGCTAGTGGTAGTGGCAGTATTAGCATTGGCCCTAGAGTTCGTAAATCTAGGGTGGACTCATATTTTGTACAACGCACTACTCCTGGTTCCCAATCGTCGCTTGAGAGCATGGGTCGGAACAAGGACGCACATGATGCAAAAGACAATTGCAGACTTTTGGTACTACTGCACCATTCCCTTCCATGTAGCCGGTAATTCTTTTTCATTTAATTGTTTTAAAATTTATATTTAAATTTTAGAATCTAGATGTATCTCATTATCGAATTCAAATTTAAAGTTAAAAACTTAAAACTTTTCATTTTACAATACTTATGTAACTTATTAATTTATTTATGACATGTTTTAGGTCACCTTTTTGGCAAAACATGGTTGATGCCATAACCATATGTGGGGCGGGGTTCAAAGCCCCTAGTGAAGATGAATTAAAGGGCCCACTTTTGACTCAAAAGGTGGCAGATGTGAAAGCACAATTAGAGGAGCAGCGCAAGCAGTGGAGGATGATTGGTGCACCATCATGACTGATAGTTGGACCGATAGGAGAAATAGGACGCTTAATTTCCTAGTTTCCTCAGGAGGTAATTGTACTTCCTCAATGCATTGAAATTTGAATTTGATTTAGTGATTAATAATTTAATATGGCTGATTTATGTTTTTAATTTATTGAATAATTGGTTTTGCTTATTTTTTCAGGTGACACCGTCTTCATAAAGTCCATTGATGCTTCTGCCCAATTCAAAAATGCCACATACCTATGTGAGGCTATAGAGGAGGTGATAGCCGATGTGGGGGAAGAGAATGTAGTGCAAGTGGTGGCAGATAATGCAGCAAATTATGTTGTTGCTGGTAGATTATTGATGGAGAGGCACCCTACTATATTTTGGACTCCATGTGCCGCCCATTGCATTGACCTCATGTTGGAGGATCTTGGCAAGCTCCCATGGATCAAAACATGTGTGGATGCAGCAAAAAACATATGCAAATTTGTATACAATCACACATGGGTGCTTAACCTTATGAGGCAATACACGGGGTTGAGGGAGTTGTCTCGTCCTGGCATCACTAGGTTTGCAACAAATTTTATCACGATGCAATCCTTGATTTGGTCAAGGGCAGCTTTAAGGCACATGTTTACTAGTGAGGAGTGGTCTTCCTCATCCTTTTCTACAAGCATTGCAGGGATTGTTGTGGCTGATTGCATTTTTGATGAGCAAGGGTTTTGGACACCAATGGACGAGATTGTGAAGGTAAAATTTAATTCTTTATTATGTTTTAATTTTTAATCATATCTTACTTTTATTTGTTTATTTTCGTTCACACTTATTTGTGAAACATGTTTGCACTTTGCAGTTTATTGAGCCCTTGCTAGTTCTCCTACGAGTTGCAGATGGGGAGAAGCCCGCAATGGGCTACATATATGAGGGCAGGGCCAAAGAGGCCATTAGATCAGTCTATGGTGGAGTTGAGAAGTATTGTCCCATTTGGGATATCATTGATAGAAGATGGCAAAACCAATTTCATAGGCCCATCCATGCAGCGGCATGTTTCCTAAATCCGGCCTTCCAATTCCGCCGTGATTTTCGTGCAGATAGAGAAATTCTTAGTGGGCTCTACACGACGATAGAGCGGATGTTGCCTGTTGTTACTACACAGATGGTGTAGGAGATAGATGCCTTTACTAAGGCACAAGGAGACTTCTTTGCACGTCAAATGTGCAAAGATAATAGAACAAGATTACTGCAAGGTAAAAATATATTTAAGGGCATAATTTTCATCTTTTTATATTATAATTTATTATTAAATGTTGAACTTGAACTTGAAACTTGAAATGAGATTGATTTTGTTTCTTTTTCTCATCTCAGATAGCTGGTGGCATATGTTTGGTTCTGATACACCGATCTTACAAAATATTGCCATTCGTATATTGAGCCAGCCATGCAGTTCATTTGGTTGTGAGCGCAATTGGAGTATGTTTGAGCACATACACTCCAAGAAGCGCAATAGATTAAGTGGAGAGGATGAATGACTTGGTATATGTTCATTACAACCTTCGGCTCAATCTGAGAAGCTTTTTGACCCGACAAAACCCCGATCAGTCCTAGAGGAGGTTGATCCACAGGTTTGAATGGATCAGCCCTTCTGAGATCTGCATGTTTAGTGCCGAGGACCTTGATTGGGTGGACCAGGTGAGAGAGAGGCCGAGGTTGTAGCCAAGGCTGAGGAGGAGGCTAGAGCACGAGGAGACATAGGCTATTGTCGGTGAGAGTGGCATGGAGAGTCAGACACAGGCAAAACCTATGGCTGCAGCTGCAACATCATCCAGGACCCTTAAATGCCTTTGTAGGAAGGATGCTGGCTCCACTATGCCATAGGGCATAGAGTCATAGACTTATAGCTATTGTTTTACTTTTGATATTTCATATTTGTATGGAACATTTGATGTCATGGATTTCATATTCCATGAGTTTTGTATACATTTGACTAATTTTATATATCTAAGTATGCTATTTCCTTTAGCAGCGCAACTACAATTTGTGTACTTTATACTTATGTGATCGTTGTATACTCGTGCATGTGATCAAATTTGCTTTTATTTGTGTTGTATTCAATAAAGGGTGCTTGAAACAAGTTTTAAATCCTTAAAAATCTCTAAATTTCTAGGATTTTTTCAACCTTTTTTTTATTTTGCCGCGTCTGCGCTGAGTCCGAGTCCCGAGTTGCCGAGTTGCGCGCCGAGTCCGAGCCAAGTCCGAGTCTCGTTACTATGATATGAATTATATTCCAATATTATCTAACATGATTGCAGGACATAAACCAAGATTTATTTTGCTTAAAGCATTTAATTGGTAAGTTATAATCCTAACTACATTAAACTTGTGATTATAGGGCAAGATTTACGACAATCCCAAAAGGGGACATTACAATTGGTATTAGAGCCTTAATCTTGCTAGCCCGTGGACAAACCAAATTTAATCACCATTCAATTAGAATTAACTATTCAACCTTCTTCTTAAGTAGGCCAATAATGCATTTCTATATGCGTGTGCCTTTCATGTGTATACTTTGTGATTTACATGTATTCATGTGTATACTTTGTGACTTACATGTATACTTTGTGACTTATGTGTATTCATGCGTATACTTCATGACTTACGTGTATTTATGTGCATGCTTTGTGTCTTACGTGTATTTATGTATACTTTGTGTATTGCGTATATCTATGTTTGTTTCATGTCGGATGTGTCTTCAACAAGATTACTCCATGTGTGTTTATGATTACTTTATGCTTAAAAATTATGAAAATGTTAAAAACTTTGTCTATCAAAATGCTTCTCGGATTGAGAAGCACTAATAAATTAACTTATCTAAAATTGAATTATTATTAGTATCCAAATGCAATAACGAAGAGTTGTAACTATTGAAGTGAAAAAGTGTGACTCCCTCAAACTTGTGATATAAAAGGGAGAGTATTTCATTTGAGAAAGACATCCATAACATCATTGAAGAATTCAATTGAGAATAGTACCTTAAGTGATTTTGCAAATGAATTAAATTAGGTTCTTACGGATAGTGATGATGTGAGAAAGGTTGTGACCCCTAATGTGAGAAAGGTTGCGACTCTTCAAAGGTGAAAATTTGTGACCCTTCATGTAACACTCACTTATTCTACAGTTTAAAAATGTTAACCAACTACCAGTTTCAGCTGAAAAACAACTAAGTTGTTTCCGTTCTAGGGTTTCCAAATCGATTTCAACCGAATCAATTTAAATTTTCAACTAACTTCTAAGTTTCTAGTTTCAACTGAATTGAACCAACTAACTGTTTCACTAACTGTTCACAAAAGATCAATAACTAAATAACTGTCACACTAGGGTTTCCTTTGCAGTTAAAAGGAAAAGAAAATCATTTCCGATGTTACATCATTCACTCATCAACTAACTTTTAAACTTCCATTTCCAGCTGAAAGAAAAACTATTAACTGTAAACATATAACAGAGAAACTCAGAAAGATAATAACTACTTTTCTTTGCTTCCAAAAAGTAACGAACAATTACTATAGCTATGAAACAAATGTAACAACTGTCATTCTATGGTTTAAGAAATGGAAAACTAATTGCCAACTTTCATCCGACAATAACTAACTATTCCATCTAGGTTTCCTATTCAACCAATTAACTAACTGAGGGAAGAAATAACTTCTTTATTTCATTAACTAATTTCAGATCTTTCATTTCAGCTGAATGAATCAAGTAACTATCTCACTAATTAACTGCAGAATCTTACAATGTACATTAACATAAAAGAATAACATTCATGGCATAAATGAAAGTAAAATTTAATTAGCATTGCATGTCCCTGGATCTACGAGTGAGGAAGAAATACATTTGACATCATCTTCATACTGTTATACTTGGGTTTCTTTATCAATGAGGGAAAGAGTATTATCATCAAGGGCTTTACTGCCCAACTAAGACCTACTGGTCTCCTAAGTTTCTTCAACTAAAGAACCCGCCCTTCATGAGGGTAATCAACAAGGATCAAATTATCATCTTGCCTCTGACCTTGGTGTCAAGAACCTATACCTCCCGATCGACCTTACTAAGGGTACCTCCCAACTAGAAAGGTCACTCTGATTAGTGGTATATCTGGTACTTGATAGCTGACAGATGCTGAATCTAGCATCGTACCTTGGCCAAGGACTTTTAATATCTTTGGCACTCTTGTGCCATCAACATTCTCACCCTTGCTCGACATGACAACTCTCAGATCAAGTTATAATTTTATAATAGCAATTTATTTACCATTTCTTCTTAGTTCGAGGTTATACTTTAACCATCAACTTTCATACATAATAAAGGAGATTCATTGGCATAAAGAATTTTCAAGTCTCTCAAATTTATCCCATAAAAAACTCGGTGAGCAATAATATGCACTAAACCAACTTCTAATTAGAGAGGAGAGAATTCGGTTTATCCAGATAGTTCAAGTTCTTTAGACAGTTTTTCAAATGGTTCAACCGAGCCCAATTCAAAATCTTTTCTCTCATAAAAGGTTAAGTTAATTTCATTAGGCATCTATTTATAAAGAGGAAGAGAGAGAGAGTCTCAACTCCACAACTATCACTTCTTTTAAGGCTATCTGCCTTCTCCAAACAAAAGTTGTTATCATTGAGCTCTTATGTATTGAACGACATATTCAATTAAATGGTCTTTCAGTCCTAATCATTCAACTTCATAAATTGGTCCCAAGTTTTATATTTCAAGACATGTTTCCCAAAACTTTCTTCTAGATTCCAGATTTAGCATTTTATATCATATAATAAAGGAGAGGAAGTTGGTTCATTATCAATTCACATCTTAAGGGAATTTTGTTTCCTCTGATATCCAATTTATTTGCATTCCACATTCAACTTGTAGCAGGGTCGTCAGGCAGAGACTTAATTCTTTCAGATTATACAAAGAGGTGAATAAGAAGATTAAATGGCCCAACCCTAATATGTTCCTCTCAAGGAATTAACAGGGTAAACTTTATTCTCAGGAAATTCAAGATCTAGTCTCCATTCAAGATTTCATAATTTAGATTTTCACCTTTGAACTCAAGACAATGCGAAAATGCAGGTCAGGCTTGAGTTTTTCATAATAAAGCTCAAGGTTGGAGAAAATATGCAAAGTGATATTTAATCGCCTACCCTCATGTTTCGAAGTTTAGATTCAGGAGAGTAAATGGAACAAGACTCGGTAGGTTAGGAAATTTCAGAGTGTTCACCTGAGAAAGAAACTAGACTCAACAAAGCTCCTGTAAAGAAAAGAGGAAAGTTTGTATTTTAATTAGAAATCCATACAGCTTCATTCCATTCTGAATTGATACTAACGTTAATGTTCAGACTTGAAATTTCTGAAGCGGAATATTAATAAGACAACTTATTTGGAAATGAAATATCAAGCTAAAGATTTTAGCCTCCTATGTGCCTAGTAAAATATCTTCAATAAGGTATCTTCAACTTTCGTTTCCAGAGAACGCGTATGTAAACTCCTTTGAAGAAGTCACGATAGATGAAATCCTCGCCTTACACGCGGCTTAGGATGTTTTTCCAGTGAGAAGAGTGAGAGAGAAAGGAAGAGAGATGGTAGTAGAGAAAAGAACTCAATCTGGATTTCAAGCATAGAACAGGATTTCGCTATGGAAGGAAAAAGAAATATGAAGATGGTGGTATGGAGTGAAGCAGGGTCCAATGTCGATTACCTCCAGAGCAAATTAAGTGAGAATTTTCTTCCCTCAGGTAAAAGAAAATGTGTGTGACTTCCTGACAATGGTGATAACTGAAGAATGCCATTCGATGGAATCCATGATCTTTGCATAACCAATTGAATTCCCTCCAAAACCTCTTCGTCTGCCCACAATCTTGAGTGCTCAAGTATGAAGTGGTGAGAGAATGGAAAACCAACTTCACCCATCACTTCGTTCAACTAAATTCAGTTTCGAAAAAGACCTTTCAATGGTTTATTTCAAAAGGACGATGAAATTATATCTTTATTGTTATTTTAATTTATATTACTTCCTCGTCTTGTTAAATATTCATTTTCATAATTTGGTTTGCTTGACATAAGAGGATTAAAATAAATATTTAATTTAGCAATTATTTAACAACCATTCAAATTCTCTCATGAGGGCAATTATTGATTTTTAATTAATTAAATTGACTTCTTTAATAAATGATTATAATAAATTGTTAATGGCCAAGTTACAATTTCAACTCCTTGTCTTACACCGACTTGTTGACGTGGTTTTTGAGACCGCACCAACACAGAATAAAGTCTCCCAACGGACGCTCTATCCTCTCTTGAACAAAGTATTCAGCATGCTAAGATTGCGAGTAAGATCATGCTTTCAACTCCAAGGTTCCTTAAGTGCAAATAGGCTCAGTTTGGCTCGATGTGATATTGCTGGTATTTTCAAGGGGACTTACACAATTGTTCGACGGCTAACAACAAACAGCGACTAAGGGTTTCATGTAATTCGAATGATTTGGCAGGTGAGCACAAGTTTCCTAATTCTAACCGGAAATGAACTGAATTTAAAAGGGTGTAGGGCCTAAGAAGTTTATGTTCTATTCTAAATGCAGGATATGTGGAGCTTTGTTTCAATAGACTTCAACCGGATTTCACCTAGCCTCCGTCGGACAGCCTCAGCAAAATCGGTGCAATCTTCAAGGGAAATAGCAAAAGATGTTCAAATTATGACTTAACATGCATACACCATCACAACGACGCATATAAGCATATAAATCACAACTGAAGTTAAACTCAAGGTAATGTCCAGTTGACCACACAAGGCGAACTTATCATCAACAAGCCGCTAGTGGTATGGAATAAAGCGAAAGCTATCTCAATAAAACACCACACACCAAGTAAGCTACTTGCATGAATTTAATCTACTTGGATACGAAAGGAAGAAGAAACCTTGCTAGCATTTCATGACAAGGCGAATTCCATCATCAATGAAAAGATCTATTATCATAAAATGTGTTACACAACAATCTCCTCAAAAGTTTTCAAAGGGAAAACTTTCTTTCTTCTCCAAATGATGCAAAAATGCTCTACAATGCTACACTATCTAGCTCTAATGCTCTCTCAATGTCTACTCTGATTCTAACGCCTCTACTCTAATAAGATTACAAATGAGGGGGACTCCCCCTTTATAGCTAGCCAAGTCCCAAAAGACGGCTAGGGTTACAATCAATAGAGTGGCCAGAATCGTGCCACCTCGCCTAAATAATATTGCCCTAAAAACCGCCACAGAAGAGAGTGGGGTAATAAATGCGCCATAATGTCCACCATCATCCTTCTAGAAGATTCCATTTGTAGACGCGTTCACACTGCTCTCGATCTTCTTTCTTGGCGTTGTTTGATTTCTTCCACTTGAGGGTCTTCATCTTTGTCACTTTGAGATATCCTAAGTCTTAACACTTAGCCATTTTCTTGTAAATTTTCCTCCTTCGAAATTGAAACTCATCTTCATCGTGCTTCCACTTCAAGTCATCACACTAAGTCATCATCGTTTGGCCTCGACGTTCCTCCTGCAAAACAAGCAAGGAGAAGAGGATCAGATCATTTCATAATATAAATTCAACTTACTCACCTGAGTCTAGCACTTTGATCTTCAAGGGCTCATCGTTTTCACTAGCCAACTTTTTCCTTCTTCATGATTCCTCATGCCTTAGCCAAATTTTGATCCATCTTCTTCAAAGGCGTATCATCACTTTGACAGTATCAACTTCAACTGCATCTTCAAGAAATTCATTTCACCTGCTGGAGCTCTGACAACCTTGGTTTTATTCACCTCTGGCTCAAGGAAACTATCTTCACGAAGGATTGAAGCAAATTCACCTAGGCAGTTTCTTTCAAATTCATCGTCTGGAGGATTTCACCTTGAAAATACGTTTTCTTCACTTTGCCTTAGAAAATTTTCAAATTTCCCTTAGGAAATTCATCAACCTGGTGCCCACTTAAAATCTTCATCCCAAAATTCTCGACAAGCTGTAGAAGACCTTAAAATCAACTCCTCATCGGCAATCTTCGATACCTAGAAGGAAATTTTCTCCAGAACGCATCGAACCCATGGGTGCACGACGAACGGGTTCATTTTATTTCTCTGAATTTTGAACCTTGGAAAATTATTCTTTCAACAACTTTGTTCTCGTTCTTCGATCCCCTCTGAGAATTTTGCTCTGACTTGGAAATTTTTTATCAATCTTGTGCAGCTGGCAATCACTGACTTCATCTCAGGCAACTCCGCTTGTGCTTCAAGAAAATCTTATCTCCTCAGAGTCTAGGCGCATTTTCTAGAGGAAGAAAACATTTTGTGCCTTAGAAAAAATTTTAAATCATCTCTTTGGAAAATTTTGCCTTAGAAAATATCAACTTCACTTAGAAAATTTTTCATTAGAGGTGCCTGGCACATTTTATTTTTCTAACCACCGTTTTGTATTTCACTTCACACTTGAAAAAATATTTTATCACTCATCTTTTATTTCATTTTACCACCCTTGAGGAAAATCACGCCTTAGCACTTCATGTCCATCTCACAAGCCTGGCGCCACACTTCATGGAGGATATATTTTTCCAACGCCTAGCAAAAATCTTCTAACACTCTCTACTTTAGGCGCACTTTGTACATGATGGAGGAATATTGCCACGCCTTGGAGTATTCACTTGCCTTTTACCACGCCTTGGAATATTTTTTAACCACCTTTCACCTCACTTACCCCCACCACTTACCTTTTACACCTCAACTTGGGCGCATTTAGACATGCAAGAAGGATGACTTTTGAACTTCCTGATTTTTGTCTTGACATGCCTTGATTTGGGCGCATTTTGCCCATGTAGGAGGATGAATTTTGTTGACTCTTGCTTTGACCTTGAAACTTGGGCGCATTTTGGCCTCCCTGCAGGATGAGTTTTATACTTAGAAAATTTTTCCAACATGAGAGCTTGAGCTGGGCGCATTTTAGCCTGTGTACTGGATGAACTTCATTGACTTTTTGACTTTTTCCTTATTAACTCTCCTTGGGCGCATTTCAGCACTTGAAGCGGATGAAATTTATACTTAGAATTTTTTTTATACTTCTTCATCAATCTGGGCGCATTTTGCCTTGCCTGCTGGACGAGACTCCAGACTTAGACAAATTTTCATCATCTTCGCCAGCATCGTGCCCTGCTATTTATAGTAAGTCCTCTTGATTTTGCGCTTCTGAAGCTCGGATCAACTTGAAATTTTGAACGTAGCATCCTCATAACCTCATTGTCCTGTCAACACTGCCATCTTTAGCTGACCCTGCTATTTTTAGCCTGTTTCTGAAGGTAGTTTACTATAAATAGTAACCACTTGTTTCTGATAGCTCCATTGCTCAGATTGACTTGAAATTTTAATGAGGCGCTCCTCACCACGTGACCTGACTACTGACATCAGCGCATGCACCCGACTTGCTATTTTTAGCCAGTTTCCAAATTGACTTACTATAAATAGTAAGTGCTCCGATCGACTTGAAATTTCACCAGCAGATAGCTTGAAGGATGCTGATCGCGATGGTTTACATCGGTTTTCGAAGATTTTGACTTTTGATGCCTATTTTTAGGCTCAAGTGAAACCCTAACTTTGCGCATCGTACCAATGATATTTTGCGCCGTTTTACGTCCAACGCGCGATCTGTGAATGCGAGGCTGGCGGGAAGGAGGACACACTTGCTAAAATAGCAAGTTCCTTCTGAGTGAGAATCCTCGTTTGCATGTCACACCATCGCGAAGCTCTCGAAAAACCCATCAGGAATCACGACATGCGAAAGAACCTCGACATGCAAACCCTAAAAATAGCCTCGGAAGGTGAATCCGAAAGTGGTAGCCTTGTCTTGCATGTTACATCATCGCGAAGGTCTCGAAAAACCGAAGGAATATCCAGACATGCAAAGAAAATCTCTGCATCTGGACCCGAAATTCGTGCCGGAAGCCGGTTGCTAAAAATAGTAAGCTGTCCGTTTTTGCTCAAATTTGGCATGCAAGCAGTCCTAATATACCCGAATGCCGTGTGACTGTCGGAATCTCGAAAATGTTGGAATTGCCTGTAATCTCACACTTACTAAAAATAGTAAGTACCTCGGAATCTGATAAATTTTTGCTGGAAGCCTGCTGGAAGCATACTGACAAGAACGTTAAGCTCAAATTTCAAGTTATTCACCTCGTTTGACTTCAAATTGGCTGGAAAGACTCAAACCCTAATTTTCAGACTTGGCCAAATTCATGTTGAAGCTTGCAGACGGGAATGTCCCCAGAAAGTAGACCATCAGAAAAGAGACAGACGGAGAGAGAGACACAAAAAAACAAAGCCAAAACGACCAGAATGGAGCAAAAATTAGGGGTCCCCATCTTAAATGGGGCGATGTGTGAAAAGGTCACAACACGACTCAGGATTGATGATAAAATTGATCCATTGTTAACCACATCCTCTCCTTGATGATATTTCCCTTTCTCTCGTGGCGTCGACAAATCCTGCATCCATTGACAAGGATTTTGGTTAGATCGTTCTCAGCGTTTATATAAATATGCATTTAAATTTAATCTCATGATCTCATTCAATTTCACATGAACATTAAATTCACTTGCAGAATTAAAGATCGTTAACATTACCGTTACGATAACGATAAAGCATCTATTTTATTCTCAATTTCACATTCACATGAAAGTAGTTACTTGCAACTAACATAACGACCATAATCCATTGTCATTAGCATGTTTAAGTCAGAGGGGATGTAACACTTCAAATGTGAAAGACTATGACTCCTTTATAATGAAGGGTGGTGATTCATTTACTCTGAAGGGTGGCGACTTGTTTATTGTGAAGGGTGGTGACTCCTTTAAGAAATGGATATAAAGGCATAAATCTATCCAATGGATTCACCTCACCACCAACATATGACAAAGGGAGGTAAGTAAACCCAAACTCTAGATTGAAACAAGTATTAAAACCTAACTAAGTACAAAACATGATTGTACATGATTTGTCACGATGTCAAGCTCTTTTTTTTTTGTCAAAATCATAAATTGTGTTAAGGTACAACTTTCACACAAACAATTAGGATTCAGTAAACGTATTCCTAACATCATAAGGTATCTGTTTTATGATAAGCATTATCATAGGGTATACATAACATAACTATTCCATGTATGGTTTCTATTGCAACTAGGAAAGGAGAATTATTTGACTAAGTCAGATAATATCACTTACAGTGCATCAACATCATGTTCCTTGCTTTGCACCTTTGGTGAAGGGGAAAGAAGACCAACATTAAACATTGCCATGAAGATCATAGATGTGTGTCATGCTTCTAATCCTCATCTTAATATGTGGAAAACTGCCAAAGGTTGCTTGAAAAATCTAAGATCTCTGGAAATTCATCTATTACTTTACTCATGCCTATCCCCCAACAATCTCAGTCCTTGAGATCTCTTAAAGGGCTGAAAAGACTCAAAGCCTTTTCATTAACAACATTTATGCACTAAAAATAAATAAACATCCAAACAATCATCCATGCCAAACACAATACGTTCAAGCAAAGGTAATGAAGATAACTCCACTCTTTAGGAACTAGTGATATAGAAAATATTTGAGATAATTTCATCCTAGGCTCTTCTTCTCCTAAGTCATTTCTCTTGCTCTATATCCAAGATTTAAGGTCAAGGACATCAACATTAAGTATCTTAGATAAATTTGATACAAATCAAGCTACAACAAAATTATTAGATAAGCCTATAAATCCCAAGATCATTCTCACCTTTCAAACCTTGGGCTACATTGATATTGTTTAAATGAATCAGGGAAAATAAAACAATACTTTCCCAAGATATGAAAATAAATTTAGTACCAAACATGGGGATATGTCAAAGAAGAGTGATAACCTCCAATTGATTTGGAAGATTGGACAAGAATTGGATATTAGTCTTCCTATTGTTTGTTGTGAATGCTAAACGTTTATACGTCTTCCATTTTATTGCATCAATCTGATAATGTTGTACTTAAGTATTATCTAGGAAATATATACCTTAGAATGTTATAACATGCCATTAAAATTTAAGACAAGGTGATACAGGTTGAAAGATGTTTGACTAGGTTAAGTGTTACTAAAACCCTATAAGCTATTTTACATCCTCATTAAAAACAAACGTGCCTCAAAATTTTGTTGAATGCTTACACAAAATGCAACAAGGGTAATCAAGAGTTTGGATTCATTGCTTTGAATCCTTGTGGTAATGAAATGAGAGAAAACTTGTCTCAAGTCTTGTCAATTTCCAACTCTTGGTTTTGTTTGTGAGAGTTATTGGGGAATAGTAGTACATGAGTTAGAAGAGTATTGGACAACAAATTGTCCTCATACTTTAGAAGATGGTATTAACATTATTGGTAGTCAAGTTGAGGCAAGTATACTAGCAACTACTCCTTAAAGACATCATTGTAGTGTAGAGTTAGACATAACCAAGATAATTGCCAACTGAGAAGGAATTGAAATCTTCGATCATCCCAATTTGAAATTGCTTGAGGACAAGCAATCTTGGGAAGAGCGGACTGTCATGCCCCCGAAATTGTAACTCTAAAATATAAAAAAAAATGAAGTGTTGAAATGCAAATAAATAAATAAATAAAATAAAATAACACTATATTAAAATATAAATATAAATATTAACAATTTAATATTATTATAATTATTCTAATATATTCTAAATATATATATAAAAAAACTAATATAAAAATAAATATATTAAAATAAGAAAACATGTAATACATTGATAAACAGCAGCAATTACCATCATATATATAAAATAACAATGGAGTTTAATAAAGGGATACAGAGCAGCGATCTATATTGTGAAGCCAGCTATTAAGAGTTTATGGAGTTATTTACAAAGGCAGCATTTCATACGTAATATGCAGACATCGATTAATTGTAAGGAGGCAGCAGTGTTTAGTTAAGAGAATGACAGGGAAGCGATTACTATTTGAAGTAGTAGCAATTTACATAAGTTAAAGGAAAAACAGCGATTAATATTAGTAAAGGAAGGCAGCAATTAATAAATAAAAACGAGTACTTAATGTGAATGCAGCAATTAAGGTAAACAAAGGGTCATGCCTTTCCAAGAAGTTATCTCCTTTCTAAGAGATGCATCATTTCACTTAGACATGGAGATATATAAGGAAAATGAAATCATTTGCAAAGGACACGGAGGAAAGAAATTAATAAGTGCATGGAATAGAAATGAATTAGAAATTTGAATAAAATCAGCAGATTTATTCAGGAATAAGGAACGGAATATCATGTGGGAATTGGAGCAGATATCAAGAAGAAATATGTGGGAGTAAGAAAATGGTTCAATGAGATATATATGAAGACAAATGATAAATCAATAATAAGGGAAGAAGTTTAATATAATTACACACACATAGATATCAATTAGAAATAATTATATATGTATGTATATATATATTATATACGATTATGCAATAATGATGCTTGTAACAATTATTGAGCCTTGTAAGTAATTATGGTTCTTTAATATGAATATGAATAATAGATTATTATTTGTTTGATTTATACTAAGCAATATCTTCTGAATATTAAGATCAGATCGAACAACAAGGCTATTGGAGCAGATCAAACATAATTATTTGCACTCAGCAGACAAGTGCAGAAGTCAACAATTGTTAATATATTGCATCTTAGAGTATAGCAGTGTTATATTTTAGCAAGTATTGTGGTATGTTCTATCATGATTATTATGTATAATGATATATTTATTGTTGTATAATCTCTATGAATCTGGATATATTTAGTGTTTGTAATTCTCATCATGCAACCATGAGGGGAGTGGGGGAAATACCAGTAGGGTGAGCAAATACTAGATTTCTTTCTAAGTACGCCACTCCATGTTGGATGACTGTGTGTTTGCCACTTGGGGCTAGGGGGGTGAGTGTCCGCCCTTGGGCTTAGAAAGGGGAATCTACGGGCCTCCTATTGTAGCTTTCCCCAATCTCTACATGGATTAGTTGTGGGATGGATTCAAGGAGTTTCAATCATAAGAGGAATGGATAAGGCAGCATGAATAGGGAAAGCAGATACAAGTTTATCCACTAAGTATGCCACTCCATATTGGATGACTGTGTGTTTGCCACTTGGGGCCAAGAGGGATGGTATATGCGCTCTTGGGCTTATCATGGATAGCTTCGGGCGGACATATCATGTTTCTCATTAAAGTTCTATTATGATTAAACTCCCACTATGCATTATGGATAGTGTGTAGTTTATATAGATTTGAAATAGTTATTTATTTACATGGTTTAAATAGATAAGGCATTTATTATATGTGTTTGATCATATGAATTATATTCCAATATTATCTAACATGATTGTAGGACATAAACCAAGATTTTTGCTTAAAGCATTTAATTGGTAAGTTATAACCCTAACTACATTAAACTTATGATTCTAGGGCAAGATTTAGGGCAATCCCAAAAGGGGACATTACATGCAATCCCCCACATGGTGAGGCTAAACCTCTGTTCTTGCATAGGTAGTAGCTTCAGATGCAATTAGGGTTTCTCCAATAAATCACGTCCCATGGAATGTGACAGAACTGAGCATCATTTTTCCAAAGGAAATAGGAGATCTTTTTCTATGCAAAGCCTGTGAGTAAAATAACAATTGTCCAACTTGAAGATCCAAGGAGAAGACTTTTGTCTAACACTAACTCTGTTCTGAATTGCCCAGATTACCTTAGCTAGTGAAGGATACAGGTCAAAACTGACCTGAGCAAATAAGTGTATTTCAGAAGCGGAAACTCTTGCTTGTGTCTTTCTTGAACAAGATACCTCTTCAACTCTCAAAATGAAGGACAAGAGCCTTTCCAAATTCCATTAGCATCATCTATAAACTGTTTGAAAACGATAGATGGTTTAAGGAAAGAGACTGATCAAATTGTCCTTCCAGAGAGCATAGGAATAAACAGGCATAGACAAGCAAAATTGCTCGTTGGCTTACTCCACCTTTTGTTACTTTGTCCTTTGTAGGTTAGATTGTAATACATTTTTAGGTTTGAACTATAAAGTTCAACTATGTACTTGTAGTCTTGTAGTGTTCTTCTATGTAGTAATGTATTATGCATTGTGCAACCGTCACTGCAATGCAACCAGTAATCTGAAAATTAATGAACAAAAAATTATATTCCAAAATTCAGTGTGTAAACTCTTATTTCCCTTAACTTTTTCTATCTCTATGCAATTACATTGCCTTTAAATATAAAAAATAGCAGTTTTTTCTTCCTTATTCTGTATTTTTTGTATTCCCAATTTTTTCTTGGTTAGGTCCCAATTTTTTCAAAAAATCTTTATCTTTTGATTTGCTGATTTATTCCTAAAAATGATTTTTCCTACTATAATTAAAATAGTCAAGACCTCTTTATTGCATTACTCTCCACATTTTGACATTTACTGGCTTGACTTTATGTGATGTCCCCTCGCTAGACAGTTCTTAGGAACAGTGTGTTAGCCCTTTATTGGACCCTTGTGGGCTAGCCAGTTTGGATAGAGGGTCAGTGATGCATTCTGGAGAGTTTGATTGTTCATGTTTTTAGTGGACAGTGATTGGATCACAGCGAGCGTTGGCATTTCAGGAGTCCACAACTTCTGATGGCACGGGAATACTCTGAGTTTTGAGCGAGTTATGGAATTTTAAGTGATTAAGTTAATTATTTAACTTAATGTTTTATTAAAGTCACATTGACTTTAATAATATTTTATATCACTTAAAAAGTGTTCAAAAAGGGATTTAATATTTTAATGATTTAAAATATTAAAAGTGCGCTCAAAGAATTAAGTCTTAAACTATGGAGAAGACTTAATTAAAAATTAAAAGATTTAAATGATGCAAAAGGCCGTACTTTCTTGAAATGCGTGCCAATTAGGTATAAAGCATTTCCCTGGCAAATGAAACTCATCTTTTGACCATTTCTCTTTGCCTTGAGCATTTTGCTTGTGCATTCTCCTGTGATCAGGGTTTGAACAACTGCCATTGAAGAACGTTACCTCTTCAGTGTGAGCACTCTTGAGATTGTGAAAGATTAGTCGAATCAGTGCATGTTGAGAGCTTCAGCCAGAGGTTCTACAGATTCATACAGAGTTCATTTATTTTGAGTTTGCTTATTGTTTACAATAATTGAGGGTTTCTACTGGTGGCGCATCCTTCTTCACAGACAGAGGTTTCCAGCAGGGTTTCCTTCCTTTCTTTTCATAGCCGTACGACCTTCATTGGGAATTGTGCCTTGAAAGAGGCGTGTGGAGGAATAATGTGAAACGCCTCCCTTTGGCTTGGTTTTAGTCTTCCATCATGGGCGTCCAGTATTTCTAGAGCGTTGTGTCCAGTTTCTGAGCAGGAGAAATGAGTTCTGGAGATTTGGCGTGCCTTTATGCTTGATTTCATCATTTCCAGCTTTAGATCTGGCAACTTCTTTATTTAAAATAACTGGAGATTTCCTGGTATGTCTGATATTCATGATCTTATTGTTTCAGTATATTAACAACTTCTGCATTTCCATTTTGTGCGTTTTTGCTTTATATTTCAAATTACAAGCAAAAATATGCTGCGCCCCTTCTCTTCTGTCTACTAAGAATTCTCTAAAAAACTTAAAATACACCTAAAAGACTTAAGAAAATAAGGGTTTTGAGCTGAGAGCCAGCAGGGCTCATCACAGTGGTATCAGAGCTCACATCCTGCCAGCTTGTGGGGTTTGAGAAATTTATGAAGTCAAATAAAGAGGGTTTTGGCAAGTCCTATTTCAGAGGGGGTGTAATGAACCGGACCAAATTTTTTCGATTTTTGAATTACAATCAGCAATGCAACACACCCGTTAGGGTTAGATAAATCAAACCAGCAGTTACAATATAACTCTTTGCCAAGAATGCGCACTCAATCTCAACATGAGAGAGGCTGTCATATGGCAAGAGGATCGTCAGTACAAAAAATCAGAACTGCAACTGAAAGTAACTCAACACCAAGTATGTGCTACCCAAACCAGAATGGAATGAGGCGACCATATGGTGGAGATTGAAAGAAATACAAATGCAACTTCAAATAAACTCAACACCCAGAATGTGCTTTCAAACCCGGAGTGGGAATGGAGCTACCATAGGGCGGAGACGTACGATATTACAATGCAAATCAAAGTAAATAGGCGGCAAGCCAGCCTCTTCCACTTATTCAGTGGGCAATTACAACATGATAAGCAAGGTTGAGAGAAATGCTGACAGTACTACTGTTCAGCTTACAATAATATAGAGAATGCCTGCAAGAACAAGGATTAGAAGCTCTTCAATTGCTGCAATAGAAAATGTGACCTCCACCAAGCTTAGTAAGACTTCCTAACACCAAACCTTCACCAAAAATGCACTTTCCAAAATCTGATATGACAGAACAGCAACTTGAAATGCATAACCAGCAACCCTAGAATCCACTAAAATGCTCACAACTCACTCAAAACTGACCCAAATGACTTCAAATCTGATGCAATAGACCCTCAAAAAGATGGCGCCTAGTTTAGTAATGAGAAAGGGCAGCTAAAAGTGGCTATTAATTAATGGCACGGATTCCAAAGCACTCCAGAATGTAGGGCTTTCAAGGAATGACGAATTTGCTTTATAAAATCAGAAACTTCATATTAAAATCTGCAAATATTCATGAAGGGTCTCTTCCAACAGAGAAAACCAATGAGACAATACCCAGAACAACTCTTTTTGTATTTTTTGATTTATGAGTGAAACTACAGATTCAGCCCTGTTATCAGCAACTCCAGAAAATGACATAAAATGCAATAAACTGAACTACAAAGCAAAATGTCAAGCTACAATGCGAACCTCACTACAAAATGACACTCAAAACAAGCAAACCTCTCTACTAGGTGCTATCTCTCAAGCACGAAGTCGAGCCCAAGCTAGGAGGCATTCATTCCTCGAAGCAATCCTGTTACCATTTCGGCAGCATAACAATATAGAAGTCATAAGATGTCTAAATGAAGACCCAAAGCTTCCTTTTATAATTTTGAGAGGACCCTCCGGAAGCTTCTAGAAAGAAACCCTAATTTTCAATTTTGTAACTATCTTCTTTTCCCTCCAATTTGGGCGCCCCCTTTCATGAAGTTAATATTTCTTTATTTTAAAATCTTTTCCTTCATAAAAAGGCGTCCTTTTCTCCAAGTAATATTTTTTGACTTTAGAAATATAAAATATTTCTTTCATGAGACAATACCCCTCAAGGTCCCCTTCTTTAAAACAACTTAAAGTCATAATACTAGGACAAGGGGTTATTTTATAAAATAAAACATTATTGTCTTTAAAATACTTATTCCTCCAAAATGAACCCCTTACGCCAAAATTCAGAATTACCCAATGAACTGCCCGAAGAGGAAAGTTGACTGAGCTGGTGCTGACTGGACCACTGCCAAAAATAGAATTTACTAAAAATAGTAAATTCGGAAGGTTGCTCGGAATGCAATGCATGCGCCACCATTGCGAAGCTCTCTGAAAACCCAGAAGGAATCCAGAATCCGAACACCCAAACTCCAACAAACAAAACCCTGAATCTTCAAGAGAACCCGCCAAACAGTCGAAAACCCTAATTCTGCCTTTGACTAGCCGACAACACCCTGGGGATAGGCCATCAATCACTGAGAAGTGCAGTGCTAAAAACGGGGACATTACAGTCCGCCCTTCCCAAAATTGCTTGTCCTCAAGCAATATCTCCATAACCCTGAAAATTTAAAACTGATCCATACCAAAACAAGTATGATCCCAGGTTCCCAAATCCATCTCAGGAAGGACCCACCATGCCACTGCTGCACCATTATGTTCACATTAGTGAAAACATCATGCCAATGCTGCACTAACCTCCCTTGTAACTCCAAAGTGTTTCCATCCATGATAATCAAATGCAAAGATCTTAAAGGACTAAGATCAATATCATACAAAATCTCCTGTCCATGATGCCCCAAATCAACAGTATCAACCACACCACTGTCAATCATAATTCTAGGCAAGAAGAAAGATAGGATACTCAACTCAAAATCAACCTCCTCAACATACCTCCACAAAGTCATGACTGCAAATGTGACATTTTCCAATCTTCTTGCAAGGAGAAAAGCAATCCTTTGCAAGAGCTCAACAAATTCATACTCATGTCTCCACATGGAGCTACTATGTCTCATCTGAATTATATTGCTACCACCATGAAGACTACAAAAAACTCGCATAGTTCCAACCTCATGAATCTGAGAATGATGAATCAAAACATGTGGTAGTTCGCTGTCCTGAACCAACAATGAGAAAGAACTATCAAGGTTCCCATCACAAACCATCATAAGATGAATTTGGAGAGTAGGAAAGGTGTGAAGGAACAAATAATTGCTGCTGATCAAGGCTGGAATCAACATAGTGCAATTTGATACTAGAGTCCTACACGAAGGAAAACAACAACACCACTCAAATTCCCAAGTGTGAGCATGTGAGATGACCATCGAGCTACAAGGTGACACCTCCAAAGTGGGAGGAAAACAAACTAGAGCAATGTCCAACTGAAAACTACCACCTCTTTGACAAGTAGTGACGGAAAAACTCTCCCCAACGAGAGTAACTCCACAAGTAAGGAGGCTGGTCTGCCTCCAATCAGCAAGCTCATGTCCCAAAATCTGCCCTTGTCTTGTCCAAGGACCAACGCTAAGAGCAACCAATTGTTCATCTTTCCAACCCATACTCAAAATTTCTCTCCAATCCATTTGTTGATGAACAAATGGGGCCATCAAGTGGTTGGTGAAGAGAAGGACAACACCCAGAGGTCTGAAAATTTGATCACTAACCCACAAAAAAGTCCTCTTTCCACAAGCCATAAACTCCATCAACCCAAGTTGAGAATCCCAAGCATGGATATCCAACCAAAAGTGATTTTCGGCACGCTGAAAAGAGAATTCAACACAACCCCAAGTGCTGGTCAAAACCAAGTGCATACTCATAAAATAGGCATTCCCTCTGATGAACCTCTGAAACCAATCCATGAAAACTTCAACAACACTGGAGCATGAAACATAAGGTGACTTCAAATCCAACTCCCAAAATAGACTAGCATCATTCAACCCAAGGAATGGATTGAGAAGAGTGCAAACACCATGTTCTGGTTCTTCCATCACAAAAAGAGGATTATCATAAGTTTCCTCAATACCCACTTCAAAGAGAGGATTGTTAAAAACTTGAAAGTCATTCCTTTCATCTTGCTGCTCCAAATCAGCACATGCAACTTCTGATTTTCTTGAGACACTTTCAAGATCAAACTCCTCTTGAAGACTATCAAGCTCTCCAATCACTTGCTTGATTTCTTCAGCTCTTTGTGCACCCTCTTGCTCCTTGAAAAGTTTGAAGTTAGCAAACTGGTCTTCAACCTCCGTTAGAGCCAACTGAGTTTCTTTCAACATGTCCTTTGTTGATTCGAGCTCCAGAGTGAGCTCATCAATCATACTCTCCTTTGCTTGGAAAACACCAATGGTCTTCTTTGCAACTTCAATGGTGTGATCACGATCTTCAATCAAGTGTAAGTACTCCGATTTCAATGTCTCCAAGGAGTCTTTGACATGTTGCAAATTAGGGAGAGTAACTTCATCCTTAATCCCTTTCAGTCTCTCATAAAATTGAACCTTCCAATAGAGATCTTCAACCAAGCTATGTGTGTGATCAAACATGGATAGAGCTTGCACTTCCTTGTCAATGGACACCTTGAATTGTCTTTCCCACTCATAAGAATGCGAAGATGGTAAACTGCTGATAGGTTGCAACTGGAAATCAGAACCTTGTCCCTTGTCTTTGCTGCCCTCAATGCTGCTCCAACATCCTTGTACTTTACCACCAACATGCGGATAATGCTCAATGCCATGGAGATGATCGTTCTCCATGATTTCTTCGACTCTCTTTTTGCAATCAGCGTCTTGAATGGAAAAATCACACTTGTGTTTGTAAACCTCTTTAACTCTTTCCTCTTCAAGAGCCATATGGTCTTCTAGCTCTTCTCCTTCATCACCGTCTCCTTGGTCAAACATTATAGCAGCATCCAACTTGATCAATGGATCATAATTGTTTGCTGTTCGGAAAGTTTCTATAGCAACATACTCTTCTTTAGTGGCTGCAACCACTTCAAAGAGATCATTATGGAGCTTCGTTGAACAATCTTCTTCTTTCAAGACACCTCCTCCAAAAGCCACCTCACAACTTCCAATGCAATCTGATTTTTGATCTTCATCTGGATCAAAGGGAAATTCATCCGACAAAGGTTCTTTATCATACCTTGGTGCCAACCAACCCGGATCCCAAATGGTAAAAGGCTGATTGTTTTGATCAAAAGAAAAGTACTCTTCACGCTTCTCTTGGAGTGTTGAGTCTTTGAATCGGTCACCATATAACTCACTTGAACTGATTTCTTCATAAGTCCCTCTCTCCAAGGGCTTAGTTTGATGACCAAACCCAAGTTCACCCATGTCACAAACGTCATAGTGAAGTTGAGAATCTTCAATGTTAGCTGTTTTGAAAACTTCATCCCTTTTGCCTTCAATGTGACCACCATCTATAGGTATTTTTCTGATCTCATCTTTAGTAATCATATGCATACCAAAAAGGTCTCCTTGATCACTTGTCATATCTTCATCTTGTGAAAACTCTTGATGAGTTTGAACAGCAACAAGAGGGAAACTATCCATCACCAAACCTTCAACAAGAGGTGGTACAAACATGTTGGAATCATTACCAACATTATCACTTTGGAAATGGTCATAGGCTGATTCAAGGGCACTATCAGTATTCCCCTTTACTTTCTCTTATTTAACAAACTCATCCCATACAACAGTACTACTAAAATCTTTTGTGAAGTCATTTCTCGCAAGACCTTCATTGGATGAATCCTCATTGGGAGTCAAGACTGTTGTTATGTTCTTTTCACCAAGCTGATCTTCATTACTTCCTATTACATGCAAGTCAAGGGAAGTATTATGGGGCTCTACCCTTAACTCTTCACTTGCCAAGGTATCTTCATCAAGCTCACGTTCATTTTGATGTGATATGTGCACCTTGCTTGTGCCATCTTCAATGCTAGATGACTGATTTTTCTCTTCAACTTGCATATTTGTGGGCTACAATTCACAAATAGGCACTTCATCTTCTTCCTTCTTTGATTCTTCAACCAAAGCTTGTTATGCTTCCCTTTTGATCATTTTCCTAATGTGGTCCACCATCTCCAACTTTTTGGGCTTCAGTAATGCCACACAATTCAAATGGGAATCAAATGAAACATTGTACCTATAATCATCTGGCATGTTTTGATATTGCTCACGGAGTTTGGCAGCCTCATGTTCACATTGTCTTTTTTAATGCGCATGCTCAATGCATCTCCTTGTAGCCAAATGACACCCTTCCTCAAATGCCATAATGAATCGACTTCTCCACGATTTAGACAAGCGATGATACATCTTTGAAACCACGAAAACTTATTTAAGCTAGGATTCACGACCTCTGGTGAAGAAACTGGTTCTCATCATAAAACGTCCATTGCCGAACTTTGATGAGCCACGAGTTGGCGGGATCTTTAGCTCTGATACCCTTTGTAATGGCAGGACCGGAATTTTTTGGATTTTTTGAATTACAATCGGCGGCTTTTTAGTTGGAGTTAGATAAATCAAACCATGATTTTAATGTAACTCTTTGCCAAGAATCTGCCTCAATCTCAACATGAGGAGAAATTTTGTCATATGGCAAGAGGATCGTCGGTACAATAAATCAGAATTGCAACTGAAAGTAACTCAACACCAAGTATGTGCTACCCAAACCAGAATGGAATGAGGCGACCATTTGGTGGAGATTTAAAGAAATACAAATGCAACTTCGAATAAACTCAACGCCCAGAATGTGCTTTCAAACCCGGAGTGGGAATGGAGCTAACATAGGGCGGAGATGTACGATATTACAATGCAAATCAAAGCAAATAG
>VDFB02043200.1:0-16243 GCA_007258455.2 Sequoia sempervirens
TCTCTTGTATAGGGTGCCATTCTAGATAACATATTTAGCTGCCTTCAACTTCAAATTTCTTTTCTATTTGCTTGAAAGGTGATTCGAACATTTCCTATAAGTAAGGAAATAAGAAATATCATAGAACCATTCATTTTGTAGGCTAACCATCAATACCAATGGGTATGTGTAGGATCATCATGGAAAAAACAGGCCCTTAAGTGGCAAAAAATTCAGAAAAATTAGAGTTAGGCAGCTTGATGTAAAAATTTGAATAAGTTATCTATACTATTTCAAAATATGTAAGAATAGAATTTATAGAAAATTGATGTAGTTTCTAAACTAATAGGTTTCTTTAAAAAAGAAAAATCTATTTGGTGAAAATTCAAAATTTCAATGCAGTAGAACTTAAATTTTAGGGAAAAAATAAGAAGCAGGTGCCTATCTGACCACCCTAACCACAATAAAATGATAATATTTTTTATAAGCATATTTTAGATATATATGTAGAAATGTATTTTAATTAATGATGCATATTTTTTTGAAATTTTTCAAAGTAAATAATTAATTCATAGATTTTTTATTATAACTTTTAAAAATATAGAAAAAACTCTATCGACCACCTTAACTTGGTCAAAACTTTATGAAATTCAATTTTTCTTTTAACTTGGTCAAAACTTTATGAAATTCAATTTTTCTTTTTTTAATCCTATAGTATGTGAAGCATAGAATGTGATTCATGTTTTGAATTCAAAAAATGTGATGTCGTTTGAAAGCTATAGATGTTTTTCAATCAACCTATCAATGAGGGCTTTAGTCGTAATTTGAATAGAAAATAAATAATAATTACTTATTAAATTAAAAGTAAGACATAATTTATATTTCTGGAAAGTTGAGAATATCTTTTAAAAACCCTTTTCGTTTCATCAATTTTGGGTAAAAGAATATTCATCAGCCACATACCCATCATATTGCCACTTTTTGGCCCATCATGATTTTGCACATACCCCAATGGTAAATCTTCATTTTCTTCTTCTTCTTTCAAATTCTCTACCATAAATTTGCAAAGTCCTTTTCCTCTTACTAATTTAGTGGGATACAATCCAAGTAATACTCATGTACCTTAGCTATCTAGTTGCCTCTCCTATTGCAATCAATATCCTGCTGGGTTAGTATGCTTTTGACAGTAAGGTCTAGCACATAAACTATTAAGTGTGAGTGCAAGATATAGAAACAGAATTGTTTAACTTCCCTGACTACTACAAATTATGCATGCTTCTCAATGGGAGATAATTAAGTTCATGATTCTTTAATGGTTTTCTCATAAAATTAATAGGTGTCTGAATTGTGTCCTCATTCTCTTGCAGGGTATGTGCAGGATCATGATGGGCCAGAAAGTGGTGATATGATGGGCATGTGTAGAGTATGTGGCTGACAACATTTTTCTTACCCAAAATTGATGAAACGAAAAGGCTTTTTAAAGGAGATTCTCAACTTTTGACCAATATAAATTATGCTTTACTTTGAATTTAATAAATAATTATTATTCATTTTCTATTTGAAATACAATTAAAGTCCTTATTGATAGGCTGATTGAAAAATATCTAACAAATGATATCACATTTTTTGAATCAAAACATGCATCACATTCTTCCACATACTATAGGATTAAAATATATAATTGAATTTCATGAAGTTTTGACCAAGTTAAGGTGGTCAGACATAAGTTTTATATTTTTAAAAGTTGTAATAAAATCATAACTAATTATTTACTTGGAAAAAAATTACAAAAAAATATGCATCACATCTAGACATGGAGTCCTCTACTATATCTAAAATCTTATTAAAAAATATTATCATTTATTGTGGTTAGGGTGGTCAGACACCTACTTATTTTTCCAAATTTAAGTACTACTGCATTGAAATTTCAAATTTCCACCAAATAGATTTTTAAAAAATAAAAATAAACCTCATAGTTTAGAAACTACATTCAATTTGCTACAGAATCTATTCTTACATATTTTTTAAAGAATATAGATAACTTATTCAAATTTTTATGTCAAGTCTCCTAACTCTAATTTTTCTTAATTTTTCACCACTTAAGGGCCTATTTTTTCCATGATGACCCTGCACATACCCTACAGTAATACAACAGATGTGGTATTCTCTGAGCCATAACAATAAATAATAAAATCCTTCTTAAAGTCTGATCTCACCAAGAAAGGAGCTCAGGAAGTTGCTTCCTTAATATTTTCAAAAGCCTACTTCTTAGACTCATTCCATTTGAAGCTTGGTTTCTCTCTCATCATGTCTACAATATGTTTAGTAATTTCAAAAAAATATAGGATGAATTTTCTTAGGAAATTTACCTAGCCAGAGAAAGATTTTACACCAATTCAACTTTGAAGGAAGATTTAGCTGCAAGATAGCTTTAACTCGATCTGGATCTATTATGATGCCTTCTTTAGACATAATGTGGCCTAAGAGTTTTCTTTCTATAATAGAAAAAATAGAATTTTTAGGATTCAAAGAGATGCCATGTTCTACACACCTTTGTAAGACCCATTCCAGATCCTGTAAATGATCAATCCTCTTCTTGGAAAACACTGTCAATTCATGAAGATAGATGACTATAATTTTGTTCAGGAGGTCTCCAAAAGATAGATCCATTGCACGTTGAAATGTGGTTCCTACATTAATGAGCCCAAATGGCATTCGATTATAAGAAAAATTTCCCCAAGGTGTAGTAAATGTCATTTTATGTTGATCCTCTCTTGATACACTGATTTGATTATATCCTAAAAAGCCATCTAACATAGACATCATCTCTGAGATAGCAAGTGTTTGTAAAATATGATCCATGTTAGGTAAAGGATAATTATCCTTTAGTGATGCTTGATTGACATTCCTAAAATAAACACATATCTGAATCTCCCCATTTTTCTTGCGCATTGGAATAATATTAGCCATCCAAGTTGAATGGTGTATAGGATATATGATTCTTGCCTTTAGCATTTTGTCATTTTCGTTGAAGATGGCATCTGTTACCATGGGATTATAATTCCTTTTTTTTTCCTAAATGTATCTTTCCCTTCCTTGAGTGGTATATGATGTTGAAATTTCCCATTCATAAAATTCTTTAAACCATCATAACACCAAGCAAAGACCCCTATATACTTAGTCAACAAGGCTATTAATTTTTCTTTTTCAAGAGGGGAACAACACTTACCAATATATACCATTTTGGGGGAATCAAGATCTCCAATATTTACAGCTTCAAATCCTTTAGAGTGTCCAACAAAATTGCTCATCTTCTTTCTAATGGAACAATCATGACTGATCAAACAAATCCTCTAGAGAAACTAAGCCTTTGGGTATTATGTTCCCTTTTAACTGAACAACTCTATCTTGAAGGTCAGATACATTATCTGGACAAAAATCCTTACTTTGATTGTCACCCCCTTCAAAAAATGTTTGAGCAAAGGCCCCAACATTTTCTAGAAAAGCCTAGATTTGTTTATCATGTTCAAAAACCTGCCAATGGTTGACATTATCAAGAATGTTGGGTTGATAGATTAACTCAATCCTATAGGATTTATTTTTGAATTTGAAATGTGGAAGGAGCAGAGAAGTAGAAACTGCTAATGAGTCAGCTTTTGTGTTAAGTTCTCTAGGAATAGCCTCAATCGAGAAAGCATCAAAATTATTGATAGAGTCCCAGACTCGATTTCGGTAATGCTTCAATCTTTCATTCTTTAGAATGAAGACATTTCACACTTGCTTAACAATTAATTTAGCATCTCCCAAAACTTTGAGTATCTTAATTCCCATACTCTTAGCCTCACTTAAACCCAACAAAAGAGCTTCATATTTAGCAGTATTATTTGTATTGTCAAATTCTAACTTATATGCAAAATGAAATTTCTCACCAGAAGGAGAGGTGAGAAAAACACCTAATCCTAAACCAGTGTGGGAACAACTTATGTTAAACTCCATTTTCTAGAGCTTTGATTCTAAATTTGGGGCACATAAAGCATTTCCATCTTCTTCACCATAGAAAATCATATAATTCCCAAATTCATTCTCTTCATATAAAATTTGAGCTTTAGGGTCTTCAAACTTGAGTACTGTTATCTTAACCTTTGACTCAAGTTCAAGACATATCTTTTATTTACCAACAGGTATGGTGGAATATGACCAATCCAGTTGTATTTCTATGCGCAAGTCTTTACAAAAACTTCTACTAAGAAACATACCATAGCTAGTAGGTATATCTGTGACCAGTATGGTGAGTTTGAGTCATTGTTTGGGTGGGCATCTAGTGCAACTTGAGCATCTTTAATTTTCCCAAGCAAGGGAACCTACTTGGAATCCATTGAGTAACACTTCCCAAATGTTTTAGTCATCTCCAATCCCAAAGCCTTAGCAATTTATGTAAGCATAGCATTATTAGAAGCACTCGATTCAATAATGTAATTATTAACCTTAAATCCATTAACGAATAAATAGACATAGAAAGGATATGGCTTCACATCAAAGGCTAGTGAAGAGGATGTTTTAGTGTAGGACACCACATTATTAATTGGGACTTGAGGTTTAACTATTTCTTCATCTAAGCCTACATGTAATTCAAAGTGCCCTAGCCTAATATATTCAATTAGCCTATCAAGTTATTTAGGGTTCATTTTCAAATATTCAGTTTGAGACACCTGAATCTTGGTAGATTTACAAAATTCAATGATATCCAAAGTCCTAGTTTGATTTTTAGAGGATGACATAGTAGGATTTCTTGAAGAACTATTGATTATACTAGATGAAGTATTTTCACCTTTTGAAATTGCACTAGCCTTTGTGAGTAGGACTTTAGGAGAATTAGAAGTACCTTCCTAATTGGAAGGATATTTTCTTCGAGTGATAGCAGCACAAGTAGCATCATATAAAGTAATGTACACATCTCCTCCTCTATCATCATCAGGTTCATATTCTAAATATCCATTTGCAAAGTCACCATATTGATTAGATAATGTGCCTTCTTCTGTAACCTCCTCTATGACCTCTTTAGTAGTGGTCAGCTGCATAAGGGTGCTGCCACAATAGTGGTTTACAATTTTTGGGAGGAACTGATTTTTGCTGAAATCACATATTTTTAGAAAATATAATGATTTAAGCCTTGAAAAGTTCCATTTAAAGAATTCCAATTGAAGAGGGTTTGATCAAACTACCTTAAATCAAACCCCCTTCAATAGAACCCCACTAGTTTTAAACCATACCTATAACAAAGTCTCCTTTACACCTATCAAAATGCTGATAAAAAACAACTTTTGATTTACCTTTTGGGGGATCAAATGAATTCATTTAAAATTTATATTTTGCAAGTATGTAGTCCTTATTATATTTATTTTTTATTTCTCGGGAATGTAGGTTTTTCACCAAAAATCAAGCTCTTTGTTTTGCACATGTGGAAAAATAGCATATTATTAAAAAAAAAAATTAAAAATATTAGTGCACCATATATTGAAGTCCTTGATCTAACAAAGAAAAATAAATTGAATTTCGATACATACAAAAAAAGTTACGCGTTATACAGTCGCGCTATGTTTGAATTATAATTGGTTTGAATTCGAAACTTGATTAAAGAAAAAATATTCAATAAAAAACTATCTAACCAAGTGGAAGCACTAGATATTAGAGTTTCAAATCAAAATTTGAAAGAATTAGAATTTTATCCTTCATGGAAAAAAAGTTATGCATTATATGGTGAGCATCACTTTTTAAAAATGTTGTTTTCTGAAAAAAACTAGTTTTCGAGGGAGATGGAAAAAGAAGTGCAATTTGATTCTAAAAAATTTGAAAAAAATATATTTAGAATCTATAGACAAAATTTCACGAAACTCTAGTTTGCATCATCTTCAAATTCCTGATGGTTTAGCTGCTATAGGTGCCCGAAAGTGAAGATTTAGTTAAAAAAAAATATTTCAGTGTCCAGTGTGGCCAAAAATTGTAAACCACTATTGTGGGATCACCCATAAACCTACTCATCTCAGGACAATCTAAACCATCATGATGAGTAGTGAGATTGAAGAAACATATATTCTTCTTATTATCTGGAGGAGGAGCTTTGATTTCCAATCTTTGTTGAGTTGGGGAAAAGGGTAGCATTTTATTTCTCGGTTGAAAATTAGCTTTCCTAGGTATATCTTGATAAAGTTGATTACCTTTTAGTATCTTCCTTTCGAGGGAGATTATATCATTTGCTAATATTTGAATTATATGATCAAAAGAAGTGGTAGGAAGTTCCTTACTATTATGCAATTCTTTCTTCCATTTTCCAACTGAAATAAAATCATCTTCCAATTCTACATCCAATGCTTGTGTAGCCTCAATATTATTCAATACTTGCCTCTTCAAGAGAAGACCAATATATGGGTGTTGTACATTGATGAAGAAGCATTTCTTAATTTCCACAGAGGGTCTTTTATCAACCGTAATCATGTTTATCATCCTATTAAATTTGGAAACAAAGTCCCTCATGGGTTCATTTGCCTTCTTTTTCAAATGAGTAACTTGTGCTAGCAACATTAAATCATCATCTACACTTTTGAACCTAGCCTCAAACTTGCTACGCATAGTAGCCCAATTGGTGATGCATCCATGGGGTAATTGATAAAACCATTGTGTTGTTGTGTTGTTCAAGGGTTCCACAAACAATATGAAAGCAACATCTTCCTCTTGCACTGCAAGAATATCACATGCAGCAAAGAAAGCATCAATGTGTTCTTCTAGTGAAATGTTTCCATCCCCACTAAACTTAGGAAGATTTTTATCAGACCCTTTAGGTGAATCATGCAAATTATTTCCTAATTGCAAAGGACCAATAGCAGCAACCCAAGGGATAGGTTGTGGGTTAGGATTAGCCATGGTGAGAGGAAAATTGATTGCAACTAGTAAAGCAGTCCTGTGTAGAACAAGTATTTGAGCAATGGAATAATCAATAGTTGTTCTAGTAGGTGAAGTGGGTCTACTCCTAGCCCTGGCCCTATGCCTAGAGGGAATAATATAAGATAAATTATTTCTTTGCAAGGTTTCAAAAATAGGGTCAAAATTTTCCCTACTTATTTCCCCTTTAGTAAACCTATGAAACTCTTGGGTGATTAATTAACTTGTAAAATATGCCTGGATAAGGTGACCAATTTAAAAATTTGAATCCCCAATGGAGTTTCCAAAAATCTATTCGTTAATAGATTTTTGCACCTATAATAATTTGCAATACATATCTACTAGATGCAAGAAATTAGGCAACAACTCTGAATATTGATTTGTAAACCAGATAAATATTCTTTAAATTTTTTGAGGTACAACTCCCTCACAAGATTTGCAATGAACTAAAGAAACAATGAAAATAAAACATCATGTGTTTTGTTAACCAAAAAGCAGGAAATGTATACTCGATATCAGAAAATTCCAAGTATCAGGTGCGTGAGTAGAGTAATATGGAATATTAGCACAAAGACTAACTAATCAAAAGAATTGAAAATATTCACTCAATACCATATAAGAAATGAAATCAGTGTAAGAATTGCACTTCTCATACTAAGATAAGACATGCATTAGATATTATTAAATGCAAAGATTTAAGAAAACAAGTAAACACCACCAAATTGCACATAGACAAAATGGTAATTTCATTCATCAATAGTACTAAGTTCAGAACTTTGCCAAATAATGTCTAGAGAGAACATATGAAAATAGATACAATTTAAATAGGAGAATGAGTTTCACCTCTTCATGTCCACAGACCATAAACCAAAAGATACATAAAAGAAACAATGAAGAGCCATGCTACTCTGACGGTGCCACTTCATTTCTAATTTCTTGGATCACCAAAGGTCACTTTTGCCACACTTGGAAATTCTTTAGAATATGCATCAAGTCTTTATGTTGAGGAATAACTATATTTTTCATCGTCACTTTCCTTGTCAGATGAAGATCTTTGGCCATTTCTATGCATTGTTCACAAGTTTTCAAAAGATCCATTTCCTGAGATGACACCAACTGTAATTCGCTTAATTTTTACAAGTGTTCAGCATTAGGAATTGGGATGTCAAGAGTTTCTTTAACTATTTTTTAGAAATCTATGGTTAGGCTTTTAGCATCCATATTATTTCTAACTCCATCTTTATCATGTAGCAAACCAAGGGCTATAAAAGTTTTCAGTGCTTCATCTAAAATAGCATTGCATTCATTGATGACCTCTTTAAGATTTTGTAAGCTCTATTTAGTGACCTGTAATTTCCATTCTACTCCTTTAACCCATGTTAGGAAGTGAGAATCTGAAGCATTGGGTATGACTTGATCTGTAGCTAATTTTTCCATGTCTAAACTCATTAGAAGCTTCAATTTAGTCTGATAATTGACCCATAATTTCTCTTCTTTCTTAATTGAAATGATATCATCCCCTCAAATAGCTTTCAAAGAATTTTCCCCTTGAACATGTTTAAAAGATTCAGAAATAGCCAAGCTTCCCTTCTTTACAAGGGATTCATTCCAATTGTCAATAGCCTGACTTAAACTTTGACTACTTCTAATTTTAGTTAGGGCTTCTTTTCCAGATACAGTAAGGGATTCATCAAAAGCATCTACCTAAGAAATGGGTTGTGGGACAACTTCAAAAATGGATTTCAAACAAGCATCTAAGTTTCAAACTTGAGATTTTAATTCATCTTTGCTTTCTTTATCTTTCTTTGACCTCTCAACCATTCTGGCTGTTGACACCTGAAAAAATCTGTACATCTCCATCCCTAGTAGGAGGACCGAGGTCAACCCTATTCACTTCAAAATCACTTGCCATTTCTTTTCAAGCATATTTCTATGCAGATGGGCGTGCAATTTCAAGTTAGAGTGTCCCTAATTCGGTGTCATCTATCAATCTAGCATTGGTCTTCAACATTTTAGGTTTAGGGGTTGAAGTTATTTTCAATAGCTCACTAATCATGTCTTGCTTTGGCAAGCTACATTGTATGGATTTCCTTTTCTAGGACAGTGAATTTTCTAGCCAGGTTGGTGTGGCTATGACTTTAGTTGTCTTGAAACCTGGGGACCCAAATAGTCTCTGAGTGACTCAAGGAGTATCTCTTATTGGTGCAGTTATCTCTAGATCTTGAGAGGGGTTTACCTTTTAGACAAGTGATTCATCCTAAGAAGGAGAAGAATCAAGTTTAAAATTCTCTAATCCCTCTTCTTCTTCTCCTCCTTCATTTTCCTTTTCCAAAATAGGTAGATTGAAAATGTCATCCCCATAGGTTTATGAATATACATTTCTTTCTAGTGGATCATCACCGCTTCCTTGGGCACCTGTTGATGAGGATTGAGGGTCATTACTAGTTGATTTCCTACTGGTATAAATTTGGGAAGTACCTTTAGTAGAATGTGAATCATTCGACCTATTGTGAGGACGAGATTGCTTAGTTTTCTTCTTAGTTACCCATTCTCTAGTTCTAGTTAGAACATCATCAATTCTTAACCAGCATACGTAACCTTTGCCATGTGTAGTTGTAACTCTTGACAATATATATTTCTTCAATGCAAGGAAAAATAATTGAGGGAAAGATATTGCAATGAATAAAGCTGAAAATACCTCTGGTAGTGAACCCTGCAGTTCGGATTGCACGTCTTTTCCAACTCTTCCTCAAAAATTGCCATGACAAGAATTTTTTCTCGTTCTTCTATTTTATCAACCACGGTTACACAGAAAAAAATGAGATTAGATGAGTTCATCAATGTCTTGATTTATAATTACATGTGGTAGTTATCGTTGTCAACATTTCTCATATAACTGTCTTTGAAAATTTGAAAACAAATGTCTGTGGGCGGTTATAAAAGAGGTTCATAGAAATCTACAAATATGCACCCAAGTTTGAGTGCAATAGAAAATTACCGCCTAGGGTTATAACAATTTTCCTAAGTCTGAGGTTCGATGAAATACATAAAACACTACCCAATAACATTGAAAGGGAAGAAAATAAGGCCTGGGGGTAGAACAAAAGGTTCAACAAACTATGAAAAACCTCGCTCGAGTTTGCATAATGACATAAAATGTGCTCACGTTTAGATAAAAGGTTTATAGCTTAGTAGAAGACTTTAATGAGATGGAGAATAAATCAATAGTAACACACATATAATTTAAAAATATGTAAAAAAAATACCCAATAAGGGTTTCCAACTAGTAGTACTCGAGGAGCTAATGATTCCCCTTTGGTTAGTCTCACATACACCAAACATTTGGATTGTTAAAATATTGCAATTTTTAGATACATATGTTCATTAAAATTCTTATAAATTCAACATGTAGATGCATATTTATATGTGTGTTGCATTGTCTGCAGGATGATGCTTTGTAGTAAGAAATTCTAGGAATGAACTGATGCAGCTAGATAATCCACCAGAATTTCCATGTCCACCCAAACTGGGTGTATCCTAGTCAAGTCCATAACATAGCTAATGACAACTAGTACATACATGGGGTGTTTAAACTCGTGGAGTGGTACTAGTACCAACTCCATATAACACTCCTCTATTGTCATGGTCTCTAGGCTCCCCGTCTGCCAAACCAGAAGTAAGCTCATCATGGTTTCCTACGAGTGTATTCAAAGATCCTAATGTGGATATCACCGCACGTTGATGCATAGGTGTAGGAATGGCAGGAGAAAGAGGAGAAAAAAGAGGTTCCACATGCATGAGGTGTTGGGGATCAACCTGTGCCCCTAACCTTTGTTGTGGCATGCTGCTACCAACACCCTGAAATGATTTACAATCAAAATAATTGGGATTTTCCCAAAAACAAAATCTACATATATAGTTTCCTCGAAAAGTATAAAGGGACCTCAAAATTATCATGTGGTGGATAGTCAAATACCATACACCATCGCTACAAAAAATTTGTAGTCATTTGTGGATGAATGCACCACCTCATGGATATTCTAGATTTAGTTGCAAGAATGGGTTGTTGATTATTAAGGTTGATAAAAAAAGGTGTTATATGGACTTCTGTTATTTGGGTATGTGCAGTATCATCATGGAAAACATAGGCCCTTAAGTGGCCAAAAATTCAGAAAAATCAGAGTTAGGAAACTTGAGGTAAAAATTTGAATAAGTTATCCATATTATTTCAAAAATATGTAAGAATAGAATTTGTAGCAAAATTGAATGTACTTTCTAAACTACTAAGGACTTTGAAATCTATTTGGTGAAAATTTGAAATTTCAATGTAGTGGTACTTAAATTTTTAGGGAAAAATAAGTAGGTGTGCAATGCGACCACTTAACCACATTAAAATGATAATATTTTTTATAAAATTTCATATATATAAGTGAGGGACTCATGCATCGATGTAGAGTGCATATTTTTAATTTTTGAAGTGAATAATTAATTATGATTTTTTATTACAACTTTTAAAAAGTATAAAACTCATATGTTTGACCACCTTAACTTGGTCAAAACTTTAGCCAAATTCAATTTTTCTTTTTTTAATCCTATGGTATGTGAAGTATATAGAATGTCACGTGTTTTGGATTCAAAAATTGATATATTTAAAGCTATAGATGTTTTTCAATGAGCCTATCAATCAGGACTTTAGTCGTAATTTGAATAGAAAAAGAATAATAATTACTTACTAAATTCAAAGTAAAGCATAATTTATATCGGTGGAATGTCGAGAATCTCCTTTAAAAACACTTTTCATTTCATCAATTTTGGGTTAAAAAATAGTCGTCAGCCACATACCCATCATATTGCCACTTTTTGGCCCATCATGATCCTACACATACCCATTTTTAAGTCCAAAATTTTCTTATAGGAGAGACAATCTAAATAAAATCATATCATATCCTCCCTATCTTGTCAATGCCTATCTAAGTCTGAATCAATAGGCCTGATGGCATCAACAACATTTTGAATCGCAAATGAAAAGTGCCTCACATGTGATGGAATCAATGCTTCATTTTGTGTAGCATTGATTTTATTCTGAATGGATGCAACATTTTCATTGATACATTCTTGCCAGAGAGCCTCATCGGATCCTGCAAGTGGTGGAGGTGGGATGTTATGAGGTGGAGGGGGTGAAGGGGGGGTGGAGTTAGAGGGGGTGGAAGTGGAGGTTGTTGAGGAGATAGATTAATTATATCATCAATATAAAATTGATCCATGATATATATAAGTGAACCTACATTAAATTATACAAAATTAACAAACAAACTTGCAAAATTACAAGAAATAGTTAAATTTTAAACGTACATGCAACTTTTTTTTAAATAGGATGTACATACATATACATACACATACATACATTGATTCAACTTGAGCATGTACATACAAATTTTAAAATTTAAGATACACACATTTAAAATAAAAAATAGGATGTATAATGCATGCATACATTATTCAAATTTACCATGTCTACATACAAATTTCAAAATTTAAGATCTATAACTATATAATTTTAATACATAAACATACCAAAAGATAAACTTAAAACATTCACAAAAAGCTCATTTTTGTCTAAGGCATGTAAATTACATTTTTCCAATAGGAGAAATTATGATAGTAGTCATAAATTATACTATTATAAATTCATCACTAAAAAAATATCTATCCAACAAAATTCATAAATTCATCTCTAAAAATATCCATCCAACCAAATTCATAAATTCATCAATAAAAATATCCATCCAACCAAATTCATAAATTCATCAGTAAAAATAACCATCCTACCAAATTCATAAATTCATCGCTAAAAATATCCATCCAACCAAATTTATAAATTCATCACTAAAAATATATATCTGGAACCAAATTCATAAATATAAGATCATTGTCTTAATAAAGTGTTGCGACTCTCTATTGCATCTCTTCATTTCTTTGTGTTTTCCTTTTCAGAATTAGACTTTATCCTCTCCTCTATCCATCATCGATGCTCGTCTAAGACCACATCCATGGAACTAATAGCACCAACAAGATTTTGCTTCATAGATGCAAAATGCCTAAAAGGTGGTGCAATACATTCTTCATTCTAAATAGTGTTGATTTGATCTTGAATGGATCTAACATTCGCATCGATATGTTCTTGCAAGTAAGTACCATCCGATTTAGGTGGTGGAGATGAAGGGCATGGAGGTGGATTACATATATCATCATTATTGGATTGATCCATGATCTCTAAGATATAACTGAACCTGCATTATATGTGCAATTTCAAAATGTAAGATACATGTTTAAAAATCTCCTTAAACCATTCAATATAAATGGCCTAATTGAATAAAAATGATGAAATGTGTAAGCCTCATTTATGTCTAAGGCATGTTACTTGAATGAAAAAATAATAATTGTTAATGTGATGTGAAATCTCATTAAAATTTACATTAAAGTAGGAGAAATTATGTTATCTTTTAAAGGGGTCCTCATAGGATGGCTTAAGGGGAACTATGAATTAAGGTCCTAGGACAAAATGACATGGCTTAAGGGAATAAAATTTGGTGATTTTTCCCAAGGCAACTAAATTTCATTAAGGTCTTAGGACAAAATGAATGATTTAGGGTTTAGGGTAATAGGATGGCTTAAGGAGATCTATGAATTAAGGTCTTAGGAAAAAATGATAGATTTAGGATTTAGGGTAATAGGATGGCTTAAGGGGATCTATGAAGTAAGGTCATAGGACAAAATGATATGGCTTAAGGAAATAAAATTTGGTGAATTTTCCTAAGGCAACCAAATTTCATTAAGGTCCTAGGACAAAATGATGGCTTTAGGTTTTAGGGTTTAAGGTTTAGGGTTTAGGGTAATAGGATAGCTTAGGGGGATCTATGAATTAAGGTCCTAGGAAAAAATTATGGATTTAGGGTTTGGGGTAATAGGATGGCTTAAAGGGATCTATGAAGTAAGGTCTTAGGACAAAATGGCATGGCTTAAGGGAATAAAATTTTGTGAAGTTTCCCAAGGAAACCAAATTTCATTAAGGTCCTAGGAAAAAATGATGGCTTTTGGGTTTAGGGTTTAAGGTAATAGAATGGATTAAGTGGATCTATGAATTAAGGTCCTAGGACAAAGTGATGGATTTAGGGTTTATGGTAATATGATGGCTTTGTTTTGACTGACCAACCTCTTATGAAATATCGTTCATATTATAATCTTTCATGATCTTATCATGAGAATATTTCATCAGCCCCCTTCCATGAGTTCACCTCTCTTGAAATGTTTCACGCCTTAACACCCGTAACAAGGGGAAGGTGGGGAGGCTCTAGGCTATAGTTTAATCACTAAACATTGAATGTATATTATTTTTATGTTTTGTTTCCTTGGGAAACTTCACCAAATTTTGAGAAATTATTTGATTCCCTTAAGAAATGTCATATTAGGACCCCTTAAGATATTATTTTAGGGTTTAGGACCGTAATAGGATGGAAAGTAAGGGGGTTAATATTTTTTATTCATCACATATGCAAGAACATTAGTTTATGAATATTTTTGAATTTATGAATAGACTAACTATTTCCTTAGATTACTTCTATGATCAAGGAATTAAACACACAACTATAAATTAGCCCACTTTTGACAATTTAGGATATTCTTTATGGTCTACCCTTGCATTTATAGAAATGTATATATTTATAGAAAATCAAAATGTGTCTTGACAAGTTGTTGGAGCTAGATCTCAAAATTTGGGTATTGAATCCTTGATTATTATTGGTAATTTCTATTCCTCCCCTAATCATCTTTGAAGTCTATCAATTAAAGAAGTGGAAATATAGCCTATGACCATAGTTGGATTGATTTTCTATCTATATCAAGTAAATCATCCATAGTAAATTTGAGGATTGTTAAGCATTCAAGCATAGTGAAAAATGATTCATTGATCCTAAACTAGCTACATTATTCTTGGGAAAAAGGTCAAAAAAATCATTAAGAGGTGAGTCAATGTAGAGTTATTTTAAGAGTATACTCCCATATAATTATTGAGTAATGATCTTTAACTCGTGGACTGGTTTTTATAATGCTCTAGCTAGATACATTGCAAACATGCTTTTGAGCCTAGGCTTCACACATATGTTTACTCATTGAAGATCCATAAAAATAGAATATATATCACTACCATAGAAGTATATGATTGATCATAAAGTTATGTTGAGGTCTCTACTCTTCTAGAGGGGAAACATAACTATCTACTTAGTTTAACAATCATTGTTTAAATTGTAACATATTATGGAATAGTATCATGTTATAAGCTAGTATGAATCATAATATATTCATAAGGCCCATATTATTAACTCAATTAAGGTACCGCATACAATTACCCTTTAATTGGCCATTAGAAAATAATATAAAACAACCTACATGTTAAATATTTTTCATTGTAACGTAGAAATAATAATTTAGCATCTCAATAGAACACAATGAAGCATCATAAATTATGCATACATTTATATCTATTAAATTATCATGTGGTAATAAATACATAAACTGATTGAGCATAATCTATAATAGAAACACATAATTTATATCAATTCTAATGATCCACTAGTCCCACAAGTAAGGTTTAACATATTGCTTTCTAATCTAATTATATCTATGTTCATAACATTTAATTGATTGTGTGTCAACATGTCTCTAACTTAATGAATAAACATTTAAATTATGTATAATATTTATCAAATCCCATTTCATTATCAATATTTAAGTACCCTAATTTACTATGTATCAACTTGAAACTATGGAATAATTTCTTCCATAGGCATGCCTACATACTTGTCTCCATACAATCAAGATCATAGGTCATTTGGTTTTGGTTTTGAAATGTTCCTTGCATATGACAATAGACCAAATGTAATTTATGGTTTCAAGAAGAAATTAGGGTTTTGAAATGCAATTTTTTTTTGTTTATTTCAATTTAAGGTTTTCAAATGCAATTTTTTTTGTTTGATTTCAATTTAGGGTTCAAAAGATGAAGAATTAGGGTTTCAAATTACAGTATTTTTCTTTCATTTCATTTGGGACTTAGTACGGTACTTTGTTTTGATTGAACAATTTAGGATTTCAAAAGGTAAATTTTCTTCTCTAGTTACAATTTAAGGTTGATTTTTTTGTTTCTTTACAATATCTAAGGGTTTCATTTCATGTTTCCTTTTGATTTCTACAAATCACCATTTCTTTTATTATAGGTAAAAAAATGCAAAAAAATCCATCGAAATTGAAAAAATACATACTAAAACCTAGATTT
>VDFB02043201.1:0-27379 GCA_007258455.2 Sequoia sempervirens
AGAGGATGAAGTATCAACCTCCATGTCTCCCTGATGTATCTCTTGGATCTACCGCATCTGTTGCTCCATACTCTGTGAACTCTCTGCACCTGAGCCTGTGCTTGTACTAGTAACTGTACTCGAGCTTTGTTGCCCCTAATCTGGTTGAATGATCCTTGGAGCTTCTATTGGCTGCTCTCTTTGATCATTTGTTGGCAAATCTCCAGACCTCTTGAATGCCTTGTCCTCCATGAACTTGAAATCATGCCTAACTATGATCCTTCTGGTCCCTAGAATAAATATTTGATATACCTTTGAGGTTTCATTGTACCCCACAAAGTACCCCCTCTCTGTAGTTTAATCTAACTTGGAATGTGTAGGCCCTGGAATGTGATAATACGCCAAACTCCCAAATATCTTAAAGTGGCTGACATCTAGCTTCTTCCCTAAGAACACCTCCTCTGGTGTCATCTTGCCCAATACCTTATGTGGAACCTTGTTTTGTATGTACACTGTTGTACTACATGCCTTTGCCCATAAGTAATGTGGCATATCCCGGTCATACCCCATTTTGCTATGGGTTGTAAGGAACAATCCACTCTCTCTTGATTCCTTCCCTAGTAAAAAATTCCTAGAATTCTTTCCCTTTGTACTTTCCTCCATTGTCTAACCAAAGAACCTTTATCTTCTTTCATGTCGAATTTTCCACAAGAGATTTGAACTCTTGGAAGCAACTAAAAAACCTCATCCTTGGTCTTCAAGAAGTATATCCAAGTCTTCTTGGAGAAATCATCAATAAAAGTAGCATAGTACTCATATCCTCTGAGAGACTTCGTCAATATTGGTCTACATATACCTGAATGTACTAGATCAAGAACACCCTTGGATCTAGTGTCACTCCTTGGAAAAGCTGCTTTGGAAAACTTCCCCAATACACATCCCTTACATACATAATCATACTTTGTGCTCACCTCTGTAACACCTGTCACTATCTCACGAAGCATTTTAAGTGCTCCATGATGTATATGACCCATCCTCCTATATCATAGCTATCCTTGATCTCTAGAATTATTGTTGGTCATCAGTGCCTGATGAGTATCAAATTGCAACCTGTAAAGTTAGCTTCTCCTAACTCCAATAGTTGTGGGTGATTTACAATCCTTGTGCTTGATTAACACATTTGCCCCTCTAAAGAGTACATTGTAACATTTATCATGACGAACAGATACGAAAGTCAAATTCATACCCAAGCCTGGCACATGCAACACATCATGAATGGGAATCTACTTGCCATTCTCCCTCTGAAATAGAATAGTCCCTTTCCCAACTGGATTGAGTTTGGACTTGTTCCCCATAGAAATTTGTATTCTAATGTCCTCCTCCTTATAACTAGAGAAGTACTCTCTGACTCCTGTCATATGAAATGATGCCCCACTATCTATATACCAAACACTCTATGAGGTTGAGCTAGTTGTACAAGCTAGGAGAGTGAACTCATCCTCCATTCTGCTAGAGATCTCATTTGTTCTTGTTGATGGTATTGTCTACTTCTTGCCTTTCTTTTCTTTCTTCCTTTGAGGGAAATCGATAAAATAGTGGCCAAACTCGTGACATCCATAACACTTGACTTTGGATAAGTCCTTTTTCTTCTCACTTTGTGGATTTGATCCTTTGCTAGACCCTTTCTTTGCATTCCCTTTTCCTACAAGGGCAACATTTTCTTGTTCTGCCTCAGTTTTCTGACTCTTTTTGCTGGTACCACTGACAAGACTAAGTCTAAGCTCCTCCTAAGTTAAGTCACTCCATAGTCAATCCCAACTCATTAAGGTGTCTCGTCCATTGGTAACTTGAACAAAGACATCCCACTGCTTAGTAAACCCATTTATGAATATCTACACTAGCTCATCATCATTTGGTTAATCTCCAACAACTGTCAACTCATCCTTGACAATTATGAGTCTGGTGAGGTAACTTGTAATGTCTTCTCCCTTGTTCATCTAGGTTTTACTCAGCTGTTCTCTAAGAATCACCTTCCGATTAGTGGTAGAATTTTGGTATAGATTTAGAATGGAATCCCACATCTTCTTCATTGTATCTAACTCTGCGACATGTGGAACAATATGGTCCTTGACACCATCAAGAATCAACCTCCTTGCCTTGGCATCTTCCTTCTTATGTGCTAAGAGTTGTGTTGGATCTATACGTAGAGGTACAACACTGGTCACCTATTCCTTGATCCTATTCACTTCCAACAACAAAGAAATTATGGCTTTCCAGACACAAAAATTTGAGGCTCCATCTAATTTATCTTGATCTCTTAAACCTGTTGAGTCCATCTCAAAAGATAAAAGCAAAATAATATTAATTTCTAAAGAGGTAGCACTAGGTTTTATAAACCCTCAAATTTTCCTTCCTGTGCTGACCCTTGTCTACCCTCAGATCAGCTCTGATACCATGTGAAAATTATATTACAGTTATTCATTATTAATCTCCTATCTAAAAAGATTATTTGACTGCTGAAAATTAATTCATAGCAAATATTGAAAAATAACACAACTGCAACTTCACTAATAAACTCACAGAAATAGAGAAGAAAACATGCAAAATAATTAACACAATATTTTTGGACAAATTGTCCCTAGGAAAACCCTGAAGCGGAAACCAGTACTTCAGATAAGGAATTTTATTAAACTTCAGCAAATTAAGAGATACATAAACTGCTTGCCTCTTACTGGCAGAGCTCTGGCAATAATATTCTCCGTAAATTCTTCCCTCAATTTCTCTTGTTGAAATTCCATTATTGTTGTCCCCAATGCTATCACTGGGCCCTTGCTATCACTACAAGACTATTTTCTCTCACTACAAATCTACTTGCTATCACTGCAAGTCTACTTGAGTGTGTATTCACCAAATTCCCATTGATCCCCTTTTATACTTTTCTTATTGGAAAACCAATGGCCATGATTTAATCTCAATCAATGGATAAAAAATCTCAATCAATGGCTAAGATTAATTAGACTTTAACAACCCTAACTAACTAGATTCTAGAAGTCTTTGGAGGAATCAATTATATAATTACATAATTATCTAGACAACTCACTCCTTTCTAGAAGTCTCTAGAAACTAATTAAATAATTAAATAAGTTCACTTCTTGGGAATGGAGACACCTGTCCAAGCTACCTAAAATTAACACAAACATCCTAAAATTGGCTATGTTTGGAGATTGTTTGAGCCTTGCATGTTGTAGAACAACTTAATGAGTATCCATGTTTGAAGTTTGGCAAAATTTGGAATTAAAACTTGCAAGTTATGGCAAATAAAATATTTCCCTAGTTCTAAACAATCTCCATCAATAACAATGGTAGTTCTGGGAACTATCAATGGGTTCTCAGTTCCCTGCCAGCCACTGAACACTGATTTCTTTCATTCCTTTATCCAATTTATTACTGATGGCATCAAGAGAAATTTAAAGTAAATTATTTAAGTGAAGTTTGTCAGAGCTGGGTGTTAGTTCCTGAACCCTGGTCAATCCCCAATGTGGTTCCCAGAACATCATCTAGTACCAACATTGATCTTGATGGAGCCAAAGTCACCATTTTTTGTGATTAAGTCTGGCATATCCAAATTTCAAGTTATATCTATTAGAGTGGCTTAGTGGGTCACCTAAATTTATTTTTGGTAAAGTTTCAAAAAAATTGCACAAATTTTGATGAGTCGGGATTTCGGTTGTTTTAGGAGCCACTAGAAGCATTCAATTGGTTCCAGTTTTTGACCGGAGCCCAATTGTCAACGTTGAATAATTTGAAATATTTAAGTCTTTCAGTTAGTATTGTTTCAGAATTCTATCTCGCTACCCTCCTCCCATATTAGCATATGCCAAGGTTTTGGCCTGACGCCTGATGGTCGATGGTATGTCTGAGGGTCGATGCCTAGCAACTTAGATAGAAATTTCTGCCATGAAGTTTCTTGATTGTTCGCACCTATTATAGGGCTCTATTGGCAGCTAGTAGGTGATTGGCTTGAAGGCCAATGCCTGATTAGTTTGTTCCTCTTGGCAGAGATTTTTATTGGTCCTTGCTCATTTTTGCGGCCCAATGATTATGAGTTTTTGATGTAGGCCAATGGCCCAACGCTTGATGAAACTATGTTATTTTTGTGAGGTTTTACATTTTGTTAATGCTGATAAGTATTTTTTAGTCTGTTTACGTGCCAAGTAAGTTATATCTTTTTTTTTTGGGTGTTTTACGACCCAATAGCTTTTTGTTCACGGAATTCCTCCACCAACCTACACTAATGCTAATGACTATCCTAACTACCATATTTTATTATGGTAGGCCCATTTGATTGTGAATGTGTTCCTTCCATATGAGATGTCCATTTTAGGTGCGATTTGTCTTGGGACATAGATCTGAGCCATGCTACACTATGTTGCAGTTTAGGTTTGTGTGCCTTGGTGCATATGTTGTGAAATGAATTCATTCTAAAGGAGTAATTGGTTATTTTGGTGGCTTCTAGAGGTGATACAGTGTAGAGTTTTGTGTAGGGTTCAACTCAATTCATAAATAGTTGCAGGATGGCTATGGATTATTAGAGCATGTAAAAGAATAAAATGTATGTATGGATATTGTGTAGATTGTTTTTCTTTTTTAAAGAGGGTTTTGATGATTGTAAAATTTCTCCCTTGTTGTAGACAATCTAAAATCATTCAAAAAAAAAAAAATTAGTCAAAAGTTTAGTTTTGTAATGGGTATTGGCCCTTCCAGTCTTAATCTAATCAAAACAATTTAGTTTAGTTGCTCCTTCGTATGCACACATGAATATTGATATAACAGAGGAATAATTTTTAAGAAAACATTTCATATGTGTTTCTACTTGGGTTATTATTGCACAGTCATATCAACTATATATGGGTCATATGCAACCAATTTTTCTTAACCTATTGACAATATTTTTGGTTAAGAATATATTTTGGGTTTGGTTGTAGTTGTTTTGGTTGTCTATTTTGTTTGATTCATATTTTTTTTTATGCATATCCATAGAAACGCTCTCCAAGTCTAAGCTAATCTAGGAGAGATAACCCACTCTCATAGAGTTGGATTTAAACCCTCTATTTTTTGTTGATGAATCATTTTCACCCACATGATGACAACCCTAGTCTTGTATGAGTGAGATTTGGTTCTAAGAAATGGAGCTACATTTTCAGCACCAATAGATTCAACAACATAAGTTTAGCACAAATTGGATTATGAAAATTTAGGGACAAGCCTCCAATTTATAGATTCTTTTATGGATGAAATGAAGGGTTGAGATGCATTCTAAGATGGAGGGTAAAAATTGAATGTGAGGGTTGATGCATTATTTAGTGAATGTTAACATAGAGCATATATTACATTATTAGTTAGCAAGGGTTGACATATAAATTAGTTATTGCAGTTATTAAAACTACATAAACTACATCCTCATTCCCCTTTATTTCTCATTCTCCTCTATATATGTATTGTTGTGTTCCTTAGAATGTCAATCAAGCTTTATACATTTTACCAACATATGGTATCAGAGCAGTCAATGAAAATGGTGATGGCGAGAAGAATAGAAGATGACTTTCAACAGGTGCAAGGCGTGGCAGTGAAAGAACTTTGAATAATATGTTTTCATTTTCTAAGGATCTACACATTTCATTTTAGTGTGATACAAATTTCTTGGAGGGATTGCTATCAGAGAAGTCAAGGAAGATATGAATGCGAGGTGAGCAGATTTAGTGTGTTTTGGAGTCATTTGCATGCATTACTTACTAGTTGTAACATGGAGGTAAGTTTCTTTGCAAAAGAAGACGCAACTCATTAGTTTTATAAGCACTGTAAGATGTCAAGAAGTTGATATATATTCTTTGAGTTATGCCAATCAAGTAATCTATATTCTTTCTACTAATGCTTGGGAAAGTTTATTTCAAAACATTGAAACAATTGCCCAATAACTTGTGGATGATTTTATCAATGTTTCCAATCGATCTTCCAATAGTTATGCTTGGACTTTCAGGGCCATCTTTGCTATTATTGGTGAGGCCTCCAAAGAATCATTTAAGATATTAAATGGGTAAAGTGTAACAAGGTTATACTAGAGGCTAGTGGCACCAAAGCATGTATGAATTTCCATCATCTCAAGTCAGCTTCTCACTTTGAGATGATATTGTGCATGATAAGTGTTTTTGGCTTTAATTTCTTTCATTTCCTTGTTGTTGCTGACAAATTTGAAGAATATATATATTGTGAAGTTCGATTTTTGGAGACAAGTAAGGGTTTTGGTGAACAACTTAGTATGGATTTTTTCCCAAAGAGTTCACAAAACTATGACCAAGGATTATACTCTTACGAGGGTCGAGGAAAAAACTTGGAGGATTGTTGTCCAATAATTATTATCTATGATTTAGGAGTTCATGGGAGGAAAAACTCGAGAATACTACTCGAAGCCACACCTTTCCAAGGGTTATGAGGAAACTTGGAGGAGTTCCACTTGATTTAGGATTTGCGTCTTCAAAAGGAAAATCTTCTCAAGAATTTATACATATTTGTTTGTAATCAACAAGTTTTGTTATGTAAGTCTTAAGTGGGGTGCTCTGGCAAGGTGATTTTGTGGTCTCACGAACAATGTAATAAGGGGGTAATGTTAGCGAATGTTAACATAGATCATCTATGACATTGTTGGTTAGCAAGGGTTGATGGATAATTTAGTTATTGTGGTTATTAAAACTACATAAACTACATCCTCATTATCCTTTATTCCTCATTCTCCGATATATATGTAATGTCATGTTCCTTGAAGATCAATCAAGTTTTATGCATTTTACCAATAGCGTCTGAAGGTAGAGGCTTGGGAAAATGACATGTTTCATAAGAAAAGGGGGATAGGTGTGCTCACACATGTGTGAGCACATCTAGGGAAGAACAAGGAGCTGACAAGGGGAGAATAAATACCAAATGTAAGAGGGGGGAAATCTAGGAGTGTGACATGTTGGAGAAAAAGGAATGTGAAGGGTGTCTATACATGGGAAAATGGAATAGTGGCATGTGTATGCTCAGACATGTGTGAGCATTAAAGAGGGTTTGAGGACTCTTTTCATATGACTACAAGTTTATGGATTTTGGAAGAATTTTAAATTTGAGAAAATATTAGTGAGATTAGGATGTGTTTAATTAATTAATTAGACATATTTAGATAAATTTAGAAGTGGTAGCTAATGTTAGATTTGTTAAATTAATCAACCTTTAGAATAAAGGGGATACGATAATAAATTAAATAAAATTTAATTAATTATGGGAGTAATTGAAAATTAATTAAATAATAAATTATTTAATTAACTATAGAGTTTAGGGGATGATGACTAATGGTTAAAAAATTATTAAATATTAATTTAATCAATTATGTTGTATTGTCGAATTTAGGGTGTCTACATTTTTCCTCACTTTGATACAATGTCACAACTAGCAAAAGTGGCATTGTGTGAATGAAGAAAAATAATATGCCCCATTTGGTTGAAAAAGGAGGGAGGGTGGAATGATAAGGTCTTGAGGGGTGGCCTATAAATATGGATTTTGGGTTGAAATTTGAAAAAAATAGAATTAAAATTAGGATGTGTTTTGAACAGAGTGTTAAGAAAATTTTGATCTTTTAACACTTATAAAAGGAAGAAATGTATTTAACATAAAATAAATAATAAACCATAATATTGGTGTACATAGAGAAAATTCTTTTAGGAGAAAAACCCCACACTTTAAAGTAGCTCAATGTATTATTTTGTAAATAATGTATTTGCAATACACTTGTAGAGAAAGATTTCATATGAATATCACAAACTAGAGATTTGGAGGAATTCTGATAAGTTAATAATATCCACAAAAGTCTATGCATAACGTGCATCTCAAGCACCTAATACATAGGATAAACAATAAATGAGACTATAAAATTTTAATATAAAAACTATACGTTAAAACCAACTAAAAAGTGAAATACAAATCTAAAGTCTTAAGATAAGTTCATAAGCTAAAGATAGCATATTCATCCCATTGATCCCATATGTCATAATCCTCATTATAATTGACTCACCAAATTAGCTATTATATTTAGGTTACATTATCTCCAACCAAATATTCCTAATGATGGATAATAACATGCATCATAATTTTTTCAAAAAGAGTGACCCTCCTTTACAACACTTTTGTGTTCAAAGTATTTTTACATTTCCTATGCAAAATTTGAGAGGAAATAATTTTTGATACAAGAGGTTTTGCATAGGAAGTTGACATTGCACCAGACAATCACCACATTTATACAAGAATCCAAGATTTGTAGGAGGCGATTAAGCCATGTCACAAACCCAAGCACTACATTGCGCAACACAAGGAGACCAAGGGAAAAACTCTTGCAACAATCCCCCCTTAGCACAAGCGAGGGATTTGAACATGTGACCTCAACTCTGATACCAACTATTGCACAAGCAGTTGTCATTGCACCAAATGATCAACATGTTAATCCCTGATACAAACACCAAATTTATACAAGATCCAAGATCCATAGGAGGTGGTTAAGCCATGCAATGAACCCAAGTGTCATGTTGCACAACACAAGGAGACCAAGTGTAAAACTCTTGCAACAGAGGTCAATAAGGCCCTTTATTTTCAATTATAGATCTCAAAGTGAGCTATGCAATAGGTGACTCTTTTGGCAATGCTAAATAAATTGGAATATTTATTTTAGACTAAAACCAACTCTTTTGCCTAGAAATAGAATCACCCTATTTTATAACTCAAAAATCACTCCTTTTGTAATATTATCAATAGGAGAAAGGTTGGAACATCTTTCCTAACATTTTTAAATTGAGTAAGAGAATATATTTAAATATAAAAACATAGCATTGTAAAAAAGTACAATTTCATAAAAAAATTGTCATCACCAGTAAATAATACGATATTGTAGTCAATGCACCAACTATTTATATTTATAAGCATTATTAAATATATTCAAATGTGTATCAAGAGTTTTGGATAGATGTTTCTTGGTCAATGTGCCAATTCCTTATATTTTGTACCATTATTTTCTATCAATACCATTAAACAAATAGTGCATTATAGTCAATGCACCAATTGTTTATATTTACAAGCATTGTTTTCTACTACCCCACGTTAAGAATTAGTGTATTGTAGTCAATGCAACAACCATTTATATTTACAAGTGTTCTTTTATGTCAATTAAAAAAAAAGTATTATAGGGAAAGCATGAGCTATTTATATTTATAGCAGCCTTTTTCTATCATTGTCAATAAACAATTAGTGTATTATAGTCAATGCACCAACTATTTATATATATAACCATTATTTTCAATCACCACCAATAAATAAACAATAAATTATAGTCAATGCATGAGCCAATAAACAACCAATACATTGTAGTCAATACACCAATTGTTTATATTTATGAATATTATTTTCTATCAATATTAATAAACAACCACAACATTGTAGTCAATATACCCAATAAATAAATAAAAAATAATAATATTAATAAATATTTTAAGCTATGTCAACTATTTTTTTAATATGATTTATGATTTTTCCAATCTATAATCATTCATTTAGCACTCAACAATTCATAATAGTGAGAACTATTTATAAAACACGCATTATAGTCAATGCACCAACTATTTGAATTTCTAAATATTTTTTGTATCACTAACAATAAACTACTAGTGCATTGTAGTTGATAGCTAATTATTTATATTTATAAATATTTTTTGATTTACTACTAATAAACATCTAGTGCACTATAGTCAATACATCAATTATTCATATTTATGAATACCCTTTTCTATCACTATCCATAGACAACCATTACATTTTAATCAATATAATTATAAAAAAATAATATATAAATAAATATTTTAATCCATGTCATCTAATTTTTTTTATATATATAATATATAGGTTTTCCAACCTCTCAGCGATCTAACAGTTTATAATAGTGATAACTATTTATATAAAATTTCTTACTAGTCAAGGTAAAGAAATCTTGACGGTCTGCTATCAATTGATAATCTAACCTATAAAGGTGTTTCTTTAAGCAATGCACCCAACTGTTTATATGTATAAGCTTTCCTTTCTGTCAGTACCCATAAACAGACAGTGCATTGACTATAGATTATTAATCTGTTTACGGTAGACTGATAGAATTAATTTGTAACCATTCGTAACCACCTAAGTCTTATCTAAGTAAAATTCATTTTCGTGGTTATTTGATGCTGCTAATGTTCCAGTAAACTCGGGGGGAGGTTATCCTATAAATATGTCTCTAAAAGTCAGATTCCTTATCCTGTGCATCTTCATTCAAGCAATGGCTATTGCCCGGATTAACTTTGCCTTTATCAGTGCAGCTTTTATTATCCTTTTCACAAACCCATGTGTTGGTCTATGCAATTGTCCTACCCAGGAATCACAAGCTCTTCTTTCATTCAAAGCGGCGTTGAACGTCTCAGATGGGATTCTCAATTCATGGGTTAATGGAAGTGATTGTTGCTCCGCATGGGAAGGTATATCCTGCAATAATTTCACTAACCATGTAGAGCGAGTGAATTTGAGTGCTTACACCAACCACGCAGAGCAGGGCGTTCAGAGTGGAGTCATATCTGGTAGTCTCTGTAAGCTTCCTTTCCTCAAATACCTCATTCTAAAGAACATTGGTCTAACTGGTACTATTCCTTCCTGTTTAGGAAATCTCTCTCATCTTCATTATGTGCATGTAAGAAACAATAGCTTGAGTGGAATAGTTCCTCCGGTCATTTGTCAGCTCACCAATCTTAGCTATCTAGATGTAGGCTATAATCAACTCAGTGGAATATTGCCATCATGTCTACAAAATCTCTCCTCGCTTAAGAAATTGATTATTTCTTTCAACCACTTCAACGAGAGGCTTCAGCTTGCTGGCCTTTCCTCCCTTGAGCAGCTGTATGCTCGTCATTTTTCATTCCATGAGCACATCACTTCTTCGGATTTGGTATTTCCATCGTCTGTAAAGATACTCTGGCTCTCTCACATTACCATTTCCGATACTTTGTTTCATAACCTTGCAGAATTAAAAATGATGTTTCTGTCTGATTGTGTACTGAACATTAGTGCTAACTGGGTTCCCCAGTTCCAGTTAGCACACTTATATGTAAGCTCATGTAAGGTTGGTGGTCGAATTCCCGAGTGGCTATTGACTCAATACTCATTAGAGAGACTGAGATTGGCTGACGACAATATTTTTGGAGAAATCCCCTATTGGATATGGGAGAACAATGCTGGGTTGTATATGTTAAACCTTTCAGGAAATCATTTGCATGGAAGCCTTTTTATCCCAAATAGGTCAGTTCATTGGATAACAGCATTGGATGTGTCCCGAAATGCATTGACTGGACAGTTGCCATCTGTGTGGCCTCCATATCTACAGCTCCTCATGGTTAATGACAATGCTCTAATTGGTGATATTCCACCAACCTTGTGCAATTTAACCCACCTTGTAAAGCTAGACCTGGCAAACAACAAATTTAACGGAAGCATTCCTTCATGCTTTGCCAACTATAAGGTAATTCAAGTATTAAATCTAGGAGATAATAGTTTGGAGGGAAGCATACCCCGTGGGCTATGCTCCTCCTCTTTAAGTGTAAGAAATAATAAGTTAAGTGGATCTTTCCCTGCCTCATTCACCAATTGTAAGTCCTTAAAATTACTAGATATTGGGCACAACAAATTTACTGGGGATATTCCATGGACAATTGGGAATCTATCATCGCTTCAAGTGTTGATAATCAAGGGTAATCGTTTCAGCGGCAGCATTCCTTCAGAAATTGTCCAACTGAAGCAACTTCAGATCTTAGACCTTTCGTCTAACAATATATCAGGTTTTATTCCAGATAACATTACTTCTCTACATGCAATGAGTGTAGCAAGAGAAGACGGCCAGATGTTATCTGATCTGTTGAACCCTTATCATTTATTTGTAAGACTCAACGGCTTCAGATCATATTCAGAGCGGCTTGGCCCTTTTGAGACATGGGAATATGAAGTTCTGTCTCATGATGAGCTGAACATGACTGTGAAAGGCTTAGAGCTGCACTACTCATATATTCTTTCCACACTCACAGGAATAGATCTCTCCAACAATCAATTGTATGGACATGTTCCTTTAGATTTTGGAAAGTTGAAGGGGTTGAGGTTTCTTAATCTATCAATGAACAATCTCAGTGGGATTATTCCACCCAGTATGGGAGAAATGGGTCAACTAGAATCATTGGATCTTTCTACAAACAGATTTTCTGGAAATATTCCTGCAGAGTTTCAATCTTTGACTTCATTGGCATGCTTAAATTTGTCTAACAACAACTTCTCAGGCAGCATACCTCAAGGAGGACAGATGATCACATTTGAAAACACATCATATTCTGGAAATCCATTTTTGGAAGGATGTCCACTTCCAAAGCAATGTTCTTGGCCAAAATTTGCTCCTCCTCGTCCTTCTCCAAATGACATGGAAGACAGAGATGAAGATAACAGAAAGCAAATATCGTGGTATGGGACTGGACTAGGGTTTTCACATGTAACAGGTTTTTGCTGTGTACTGTTACTGCTTGCACTGAGAAAGGGATGGCGAAAGAAATATTTCAAATGGGTCGACAAGATTTTAAAGTTTTTGTTTCCTTCCATCCGTAATAAGAGATTATGAAGGCTTACTTCGCCAACAATATCAAGAAAAAACTATGCCACGATGGTTCGAATCCTGAGCTTTTTTATTCTAAATTCATTATGTTTTGTATTCTCAGAATCTAGTACTTGTCTTTTGTTTAGACATTTATAATGTAATATTGAAATTTTGTATATAGACTCCTACTTTGTTTCAAAATTCATATTTTAGTGAAATTTTACATTTTCATCTCTATTATGTAAATATATGTATTGAACAATTTTATTTGTTTTTAAACAAGCATAAATATTTTTAATATACATATCTAAATACATTCAGATATAAAGTTTTTAGTTATTTTATTCTAAAGTAAATGAAATATATACTAAACAAAATTTATAAATAAAAATAAATAAATTATAATCCTAATCTTAATAGTTATAATGTTCTAACTCTAATCCCACTTTTAAATAATAAAAAACATCAACATTTAAAATCATGATTTATTTTTATTTTATTTAAATAATATATACTTAATTAGTTGATAGGTTATTTTGTTTGAAGTTTCCACCGGGATTTTCGTCAACCCAACCATGAATTGGATTTTCCGGCACCGGAGATGTCCTGGCCAGTGGTGACTTGACTAGGTTTTTTTGTGGCTACGTGGAGCTTGGTAATTATGTGGGTTGGTGGAGGTGGAGTTGGCGTCCTCGATATATGGAAGCTGAATGGTAAGTGTTTGCTCACGGAAGTGGTAATGCATTCTATCGTTGTTGTACGATGGAGGGCGACGAAGTAAATGCGGGCAGATGAAGTAAATGCAAAATTGAGTGTTGCAGTGTGGGAAAGTATACTTTGATTAAGTTGTATTGTCAAAACAACCATTGTGGTGTTGGTTTCATAGCAGGCTATTGTAAAAATCATCGCCTTCGGCTCCGTGGTCTATTTCATAGCAAATTGGAGGGTTTTAAAATTGTTGTTCTCCGCAATCTATAAGTCATTTTACATGGGTGTTTTGCATAAATGATTTATTTATTGTTTATGTTAAAATTGTTGTTCTCTGGAATTTGTAAGTCATTTTACATGGTGTTGTAGTCTGGGAAAGTATAGTCCGAAATGTGCCAGAAAATATATTGATTAAGTTGCATTGTCGAAAGAGCCATTGTGGTGTTGGTTTGATAGCAGACTATTCTAAATATCATTGGCTTCAGTTCCGTGGTTGGTTTGATAGGAGACTATTGTAAAAATCGACGGCTTCGACTTCATTTTATAGCAATTGGAGGGTTTTAAAACAGTTGTTCTTTGCAATCTGTAAGTCGTTTTACATGGGTGTTTTACATAAATGATTTATTTATTGTTTATGTTAAAATTGTTGTTGTCTAGAATCTACAAGTCATTTTACATGGGTGTTTGGTGTTATGGTTTTGTATGGATGGAGAAATTGCAGTAAAATCTTCTTTCTTTCGTAAAAAATTATGGTTAGGGTTAGTAATTTTTTCGTCCCTCATTTATTGTTTGTAGTTATCTCTATGCATCTTTGGCCTTATACCCATTACCATAGGAGCAATTATAGTAAAATCTTGTTTCTTTCATCAAAAAATATGGTCAGGGTTAGTAATTTTATTGCCCTTCATTTATTGTTTTAGTTATCTCTGTGCATCTTTGCCGTTACACCCATTAACATAGGACCAATTGCAGATTAACATAGGAGTGATTGCATATATATATGCAGAGGGTTAGTATGAAAGCATAAACATGTTGGAGATAAAATTATTTTGGTGGGTGTTAAGTGTTATTCTTTCTAATATCTCTTTTATCGATTCAATTTATTTGTTTGAAGTTTCCAATAGGATTTTCATCAGCCCAGCCATGAATAGGATTTTTCGTGTAATAGCTCTTTTAAAATTTCTCTATTTGTCAAGAATATTTAGTGTCCAGGCAATGTAGCTCAAATTTTATTGATTAAATCTATGGCGTTATAGGCATTTTGTATAGGTTATTGCTAGTCATTGGCTTTACGAGTTCTATTTAATGTGGGTTTGGTGGCAAAGAATGTAGCTAGAATTTTGAATTGACATTCCAACTCTTACACAGACTGCTTATCTTGTATGAATATGTTTAGTGTGGGTTTTTGATCATCTGTGATTTATGTATGATTCTTAAGTGTTTTTCTAATAGTTCTTTTACAATTTCCCTATTTTGTCTATAATATTTAGTGGAAAATTATGTAGCTTGGATTTTAAATTGAGAAGCCAACTATTACATAGAATTTGTTGTTACACCTTGTGTAGATAATGATAGAATTTTAGGTAAGCAGGAATATGCTGCAAACTCAAATCTATACATACATTTGACTTGAACTAGGTTCTTCACTTTGAATATTCTTTGTAAGTAATTTCACATACATAGATTTCCATATCTCAACTTTTTTTGTCAATGGAAATTGGAAAAGACCTATTAGAGAAACCCTTAACAATCACAGGAAAATGATTGATGTTGGAAAACCCACATTAAATAGAACTTTAAAATATGGAGAATAGAATAGGAAAACTATGATAATGAATAGTTTGGTATGGGTAACTAGAAAAAAGAATATCATGAAGAACAACTTGTAATGGGGAAGTTCAAACAATTGAGAAAAAAAGAATATCATGAAACATATTGGTACAAGACAAAAAGTGAAATTGGAAAAGAGCTATTAGGAAAACACTCAAGAATCACAGGAAAATGACAGATGTTCTAAAACCCACATTAAATAGAACTTTAAAATATGGAGAATAGAAGAGGTAAACTATAATAATGAATAGTTTGTTATGGGGAACTGAAAAAAAGAATATCATGAAGAACTATTTGTTGTGGGGAAGTTGAAACAGATGAGGAAGAAAGAATATAATGAAACATATTGATATAAGACATTGCCATCCCACGTAATTAGCAAGCTCCACCCCTTACATAAACAAACCGGGGCAGTTTTTTCCAGGGAACTTCAAGTAAATTAGGAAAAAAAGAGTATCATGAAACATATTAATACAAGATTCGAGCTATGTTCTTTGTTAATAAATATTGAAGACAAATAGAGAAATTGTATAAGAGGTGTTAGAATAACAATTATTTGCTACAAGTCATTTTACATGGGTATTTTGCATAAATGATTTGTCTATAATATTTAATGCCAAGCAATGTAGCTCAAATTTACAATTAAGGTTGTGGTGTTATATGCATTTTGCAGAGATTGTTGCATCATATAATTGTTGTCATAGCCTAAAGAAAATAGGTATCGTCATAAAGAACTGGGTTTAAATAATTGATTTGGAAAGTTGAAAAGATATCTGTATAAGCGTGGAGAAAAAAGTAGTTTGGTGGCTTTTAAGTGTTATTCTAATAGTTATTTTATCTGTTCAACTTTATATTTTTAATTTGAGAAAAAAAGAATATCATGGAACATAATGGTAGAAGACAACAAGAAAATTGGAAAAGAGCTATTAGGAAACACTTAGAATCACAGGAAAATGACAGATGTCCTAAAACCCACATTAAATAGAAGTTTAAAATATGGAGAATAGAAGAGGAAAACTACAATAATGAATAGTTTGTTATGTTGATAAGTATTTTTTAATCCCATTTTAGTGCCAAGTAAGTTTATGTTGTTTTTGGGTGTTTTGCAACCTAGTAATATTTTTCTTTTACCGACTCCCTCCACCAACCTACATTAGTGGTGATGACTATCCCAAATACTAGATTTTATTATGGTAGGCCCAGTTTGATTGCAAATGGTTTCCTTCCATATGTTATTCCATCTTATGTGTGATTTATCTCGGGCCATAGATTTGAGTTGTGTTATGGTGTGTTGCAGTTTGGGGTTGGGTGCCTTGGTGCATATTTAGTGAAAAGATTTCATTCTAATGGAGATGTTGGTTATTTTCGTGGCTACTAGAGGTGATGTAGGTGCATATTTGTGTGTACCATTTAACTCATTCCATGACTAGTTACAAGATAGCTATGGATTCCTAGAGAATGTAAGTAAATAAGATGCATGCATGGATATTGTGAACAAAATTTCTTCATCATTATTTGTATTTTCCCAAGAGGGTCTTTGATGGTTGTAAATATTCTCCCTTACCACATATTGGGTATGATTATAACATGAAATTGGTGAATGCAAAAACATTTCAAATATTCCATGATTTATAACAGGCCCATGCATGTTTCAAATGGATGTATGTAGTTGAATGTGGATTACTAAGTATTCTCTCTATGTTCTTTCATAGCATATATGGCCAGATAATTTATTTTATGCTTCATCCATGGTTTTCTTTCTTTTTGTCCATGACTCTATAGTCCATTGGATAGGCATCATTGTCTAGTCATGACTGTGAAAGGCTTAGTGCTGCACTACACATATATTCCTTTCACACACACATACATAAATCTTTCCAACAATCAATTGAATGGAAATGTTCCTTTTGATTTTGGAAAGTTGAAGGGGTTGAGGCTTCTCAATCTACATATGAACAATGTCAATGGATTTATTACACTAAGTATGGGGGAAACATGTCAACTAGTCATTGGAGATTTCTACAAACATATTATCTAGAAATACTTATGCATAGTTTCAATCTTTGAATTCATTGGTATGCTTAAATTTTTCAACCAACAACCTCTCAAGCAACATACTGTAAGAAGGATAGATGATAATATTTGAAAAAATATCATATTTTTAAAGTGAATATTTGGAGGGCTGTCCAATTCTAGAGAAATGTTCTTGGCTACAATTTGACCCTCCCCTCCCTCCTACATATGATATGTAAGATATAAATGAAGATCATAGAAAAAAAATATGATGGTATAGGATTGGACAAGGATTTTCACATGTATCAGGACTTTCCTCTATATTGTATTGCTTGAAGTGAGAAAGAAATGGAGAGAAATACTTGAAGAAGGTTGACAAGATTTTTGAAAGGAAGTTGGGTAAGCGGAAGAAACTTCCTACACTAATATAAGTAGGAGAGAGTTGCAAAAATTTCTTAAAAGCCTTTAACTGTTACAGATTAAGATGCACATACATATCATAAACAAATAAAAAATGAACTCAACACAAAGATTTTACGTAGGGAAAACTCTTTCGGGAGGAAAAAACAACACTCCAAAACAAAACCCAATTATATTATTTAGCAAAAATAAACAATTGCAATATAATTGTAGAGCTATGCTCTTGAAGGAATCTTCACACTTCTTCACAATTCTGGAGTAATTTTGGTAGCATAATAGTACTTCAATAAAATAACAACATACAACTCCAAAATACAAGTGCTCAATATATAAGAGCTTAAAATGCATAAAATAAACATTTCTAAAACAATTCCCAAAGGTTGAATGTGCAACATGGAAAGCACCAAAAACACTAGAGACACACAGCAGTAAGTTTCCAATTGTCACCACATGCCAATATAAAAAAATCTGCACATTTCAAAATAATTGCACCTCAAAAACTCACATTCCATGCAAACTCAAGGTGGAAATAGAAAAAACCATTTATTCACAATTGCACCTATAAAAAAAAAATTCCAACTTGACTCCTCATTCGAATAGAAATTGCAAGTTTTAACTCACAAAGACAGAGTGAGAAAATCAACAACTTCAAATAAGTAGGAAAAATAAATCTTCGGAAAAATAAAAGGTTGAGACACCTTTTTCCAACATTCTCCCACTTGTCGAACACCTTTGAAGAGCCAATGTAAGTAACAAGATTTAATTGCTAGAGGTCGTGAGGCCCATAGACTCTAAACACCATTTGAAATTTTATGTGCTCACTAGCTTTGTCAATGCATATGCAAAATACATCAAGGTGTCAACCTTCTGCAACTTCACATTTCCATCTTCCACCATATCACGAACAAAATAAAATTTAACATCGATGTGCTTTGTTCTAGCATGGAAAGTAGGATTTTCTGCCAACCAAATGGCACTCTGACTATCACAATAGATAGTAATTTTCCTTGCATCAATACCAATATCATAACACAAACACTTAAGCCAAATGACTTCCTTCCAATCATGAGTAGCTTCCATGTACTCTGCTTCTATAGTAGGCAAAGTTACTATATCCTTCCACTTACTCATCGAACTGATTACACCACCATACATGGTGAACACATAACCACTGGTGGATCTTCTTTTGTCAATGTCACTTGCCCAATCCAAATCCACATATCCATGAATACTCACTGAATGATAAGATCTAGTAGGATAACCATGAAAATATAGAGCATACTTTGAAGTACCTCGTAAATACTTGAACACTCTCTTCACAACATCCCAATGTATTCATCCAGGATTAGCCATAAACCAACTAAGGAATCCCATTGCTTGGGCAATGTTTGGCCTCTTACAAATCATAGAATACATAATATTGCCAAAATCACTCGCATATAGTACTCTGGTCATGTCCTCCATCTCAGTAGGAGATTTTAGACAATCCTCCATAGAAAGCTTTGTCCCCTACACTACAAGAACAACTAACTGTCTGCAAGTTGTCATGTTGAACCTCTCCAACATTGTATTCACATACTTGCTCTAGCTTAACCAAAGCTTTTTATTAGCTCTATCTCTTCTAATCTCCATCCCCAAAATATACCTCGCTGCACCTAGATACCAAAGATTTTTGTTAGCTCTATCTCTTTTGATCTCCATCCCTAGAATATACCTCATTGCACCTAGATCCTTCATCTCAAACTGTGCTGACAACTGAGACTTCAAATCTAAAATCTATTTTTTACCATTCCCAAATAAACAACATATCATCTACGTACAATGCAATTATGAGAATGCGACCATTATAAAGTTTGTAATATTAAAAAAAATGGTTAGATTTAGATCTCAAAAATCCTAGTGACAACACAAAGGTATCAAACTTTTGGTACCACATTCTAGGAGACTACTTAAGACCATACAAAGACTTTTTCAACTTCCTAACTAGATTTTGTTTACCTTGAACCACAAAATGCTCTGGTTGTGACATATAGATCTCTTCCTTGAAGTCACCATGAAGGAATGTTGTCTTCACATCCATTTGTTCCACTTCTACATCATACGATGTTGCAAGTGATAACAAGAACCAAATAGATGTTAGCTTTGTAATAGGAGAGAAAATCTCACTATAGCCAATTCCCTTCACTCGAGAATACCCCTTAGTGACCAACTATACCTTATGCTTCTCAACACTACCATCTAGACTAGATTTTCTCTTGAACACCCATTTACATCCAACAAACCTTTTCATCCTTCAAGCAAAGGTACCAAATCCCATGTATCATTTTTCTTCATTGCATCCATTTCTTCATCCATGGCTTTCATCTAGGAATATGCATCACTCATACCCATAGCCTCTCTAATAGTCCTAGGCTCATCAGTGTTAGCAATAAAAGAAAAAATGCAACTAGAATCCATTAAAGAAAAACCAAATCTTTTAGGTGAATATCCAAACCCACCAGGTTGTCACCTATATCTGGTAGACCTCTTAGATTGCTAAGGTTGAGGTTCTCCTTCTTCTTCTTCAGAACTTTTAGAGCTTCTCAAACTCTACTCATTAGCAGGTTCAATAGGAGTGCATAGTTCTTCTTTCATCAAAGTAAGTGGAACTTCAACTATCTCCACTTCTGCTATAGAGAACCTTTTGGTCCACTAGATCCCAAAGCTTGTACCCCTTCACACTAACACCATTGTGGATGAAGATACATTTAACTACTTTTTTCTCCAACTTAGACCTCTTTTCAATTAGAACATGAGTGTAAGCTTGACAACCAAATACTTTGAGATGTCTCATTGAAGGATTTTTACCAAAACATGCCTACATGGGTTTCTTATCAATAAGCACTGATGTAGGAGATCTAATGATTAAATAACATGCAGTGGCTACAACTTCAGCCCAAAACTTCTGCTCAAGGCCAACACCACTCAACATACTCCTAGCCCTGTCCATCAACGTCTTGTTCATCCTCTTTGCAACTCTAGCTTGTTGTGGGGTGTATGGAGATGTCTTATGTCTCTCAATCCCATGCTCTTTATAGAACTTGTGAAACTCTACTAAATAAAACTCACCACCATTGTTAGTCCTCAAACACTTAATCTTTCTACTAGTTTGATTTTCTACCAAGGCTTTAAAATCCTTAAATTGACTAAAGACTTTAGGTTTTCTTCTGAGAAAATAAACAAATTTCCTTCTACTATAATCATCTATGAAAGAAACAAAATATACATATTTTGACAATGAAGGAACATTTACAGGACCAAACACATCTACATGAACATAGTCCACAACTCCAGAAGACTTGTGAGAACTAGAGTGAAAAGTAACATGGTGTTGTTTACCATAAACACAATGTTCACAAAAGTCAAATTTTTGATTACAATCATCAAGGCCTTCAACAAGGATCTTAGATTTTAGGGCTCTAAGACCATTCTCACTTATGCGACCAAGTCGTTTGTTCCATAACATTGTCTTCTCTATAGGAAGCTTCATTTCCAAGGAATGGGCACCCTTAAGTACCCAAAATGCATGACCATGAGATGTAGCTGTTACAAAGTTCTTTGCTCCAGTGACGATGAAGAATCCAAAGATTTCTTTTTTGGTTTGTCAGAAGAACTATTGCACTCAACTGTGCATGCATCCAGCTTGAACAAGGTGCCAATCCGAACACCCTTAGCAAACACCATAGCTCCTCTCATCATCTTGCATCCTCCACTTGAGAAAACAACTTGCACTCCCACATCATTCAATTTACTCACAAAAAGCAGGTTTCATGCCAAACCTAAGATATGCAATACACCATCAATCCCTTTCACTCTTCCATCAGGGAATTTGATTTTTACTCTTCCATGACCAACAACCTTCAGATGAGAGTCATCACCCAGATACACCTTCCCGCCATCACATTCTTCATACTTTGAAAACCAACCTCTATGAGAGGTCTTGTGGAAGGAAGCACCTAAGTCTACCAACCACACATCTTCAGATGCCTGTGTTGCTAAAGTTGTGACAAATGCGTCTATGTCATTTTGAGAGGATTTATCAAAGTCAAAATTTAAGAAACTATTTTTATCTTTCTTTTTCTCTTCCGTGCACTCTTTTCTGAAATGACCATATTTTCCACAATTACAACACTCAAATTTTTCACCATTAAACTTCTCCATTTTGGTTCTACTAGATGTGCTTACCATCTTTTTCTTGCAACAAGATCACACAATATTCTTTTGTAAAACTTCCACTCAAACAAGGATTGGCTTAAAAAACCCTTCAAACCCAACAACAGAATCAAAGTTGGCTAGGCTCTGATACCAACTGAAAGGAAGCCAAGTAAGCGAAAGCAACTTCCTACACTAATCTAAGCAGAAGAGAGTTGCAAAATTTTCTTAAACACCTTTAACTGTTATAGATTAAGATGCACATACATATCATAAACAAATAAATAATGAACTCAACACAAAGATTTTACGTGGGAAAACTCATTCAGGAGAAAAACCCCACACTCCAAAATACAACCCAATTATATTATTCAACAACAAATAAATAGTTACAATATAATTACAGATCTATGCAGAAGTCTTCACAATTCTTCATAATTCTAGAGTAATTTCAATAGCATAATGGTACTTCAATAAAACAACAACATACAACTCCAAAATACAAGTGCTCAATATATAAGAGCTTACAATGCATAAATTAAACATTTCTAAAACAACTTCCAAAGGATGAACGTGCAACATGGAAAGAGCCAAAAACATTGTAGACACACAACGATTAGTTTCCAATTGTCACCACATGTTGATCTACGAAAATATGTAATTTCCAAAATAATTGCACCTCGAAAACTCACATTCCATGCAAACTCAACACAAAAATAGAAAAAACCATTTATGCACAACTCCACCTATAAAAAACAACTTTCCAACTTGACTCCTCATTCGAATAGAAAGTGCAAGTTTTAACTCACAGAGAAAGAGAGAAAATCAACAACTTTTAATATTTAGAAAAAACAAATCTTTAGAAAAATGAAAGGTTGAGACGCCTTCTTTTTGCAACAATTTTGAATTTTTTTTCCTTCCATCTATAAGAAGAGATTATGAAGGCTAACTTCACCAACAAAATCAAGCAATTTATTTCCATGATGGTTTGAATCTTCAACCTTTTTATTCAAGTTCATTATGTGTTGTCAACGTTTAGTACTCATCTTTACGTTGTATTCATCACTTACAACAATGGGATTTGATAGTCTTGTTCACAAAATCAAAATGTTCAAACATAGATTATTAATTGAGATAATTTTGTTTTAGATAGTTTTAGCTTCTTTTTTTTTCTTAAAAGTGTCAACCCATAGACCAACATTTCATTTTAAAATAATTAATTTTTTTGAATAATTATAATTATTATTATAATGGCAGCTATGATTTTTATTTGGGTCAAAAATAAAACATATCAACAGGTATTGATTTTATTATGTTTTTATTTATTAAAGTATATAATTATATAATATTTTATTTATAAAAAAAATTATTGATTGAAGAATTATATTTTTAAGTCTTTTAACTAGATTTTTCTAAAGATAGGTATGCTTGAACTTTTATTATCTAACGATGAAATGTTACACATACATTCGTACTTTGTCTTAGAATAGATATTGAAGTCAAATTTTGTACATTTTTATCTCTTTCAGTATTATGTGAGAATAATTTTATGTGATTTTAAATCATTATAAATATTTTAAATTTAAATATTTAATAAATATTAAGAATTATTAGTTTGAAAATAAAATTTCACTCTATTGCAAATTTACACCAATAAAATTTTGCATTGACAAAGTTTGGAAAATCAAATATTTTAAGAAGTTAGAGAAAGGAAACTAGAAAATAAAACCCTAGTATGGCCTTGCCTTTTCGCCAAGCTCATTGCAAAAGAACAAATTGAGTCTTCTTTTACATTTTTTTAAAAATGGAAAAATATTGCACCTCTCCCATACACATCCACTTTGTCACATTCATTGCAAAAAAATATCTCTTTTACAAATTTTTAACTATGACTAAGAATTTAAACCTCCCCCTATAAACACTTTTACTTTGCCACATTCATTGTAAAAAAAAAATTACCTTCCTCTTTTACAAATTTTTACCTATGGCAAAACAAATTTCCTCACCCTTTTTTACAAACTTTTGAAGTTGATCAAAACCACTATGCTAATGTGGTTAATTTAACTAAAGCATAAAATTAAATAACCATAAATAATGAACATAAATGCTAGTGGTTAGTACAAAAATTTCCCTTCTTTACCAAGGGGAAAAAGTGGGTATTTGACCATAGTCAACAGAGAAATTACGCCAACTGAGTTTGGAGTGGAGAGGTGGACCGATCGAAGAAGAGTGCTGACAATTGACTGAGTCAAAAGTCGAGGTGTATGACTGTGCGCCTGAGAGACTTTGCGCGGCGGATTGTTGGCGGGTTTGTACGCCCTCAAACCGCTCGATTCTTGGTAGTAGAGGTGGATTCGGGCGAATGGCAGATTTGAGGTCGACGGCTGTGAAGACACCGCTTGTGAGATCCACACGATTGCTATGGATGTTAGTGCGTGGGCACATTTGACTCTCATGACATAGTGCATTGCTCTGCCCCAAATCACCTCGTGTTGTTTCTTTTCTCCCTTTCCAGATGCAAGTGTGGCTGAGTGTAGAGGATAAGAGACTAGCTTTGCAGATTTCTCCAAGCCCTACAGAGGGCATGGCTTGTAGATGTAAACCGTAGCTCTTCAGCAAATTCAAACGGAACCTCCAGACTTGTCACGCGCCTCCCACAAGGAATAGACTTTCGCCTGTCTCCATGCCGAGTTCCTCCACGCCAGAGTTTGATGCCTCACGCCACCAACCTGGGGTGGGGTTGAGATCTTCTTGCTGTGGGTAGGAGAATCCAAACAATGCCTTACAGACGTCTAACCATCTTCCTACGATTGCACATAGCAATGGAACTCACAAAATACAATTTTGTTCAACTATGGCTTGCACTATCTCCACGTAAAGCTTTGATATCATATTAGAATTAGGAAGATCTAGGAGATGAAAAAGAAGCACATGAACAATACATAAATTTTATTTAGTTGAGATCATAGCATAAAGAGCCTAATGCAGTAATAAGAACTACACATCTTTGTAATGAAAATGTTTCTTTCTTATTAAAGATGCTGATTACATCTCCCAAATGTGGTTTCTCCTTTCCTTTCACACACCAAGAAAAGTAAAACTACCTAAACAGAAAAAACACACCAATCACTAACAACGCAAGAACTGCACCTCCATTTCATTGTTGAAACAGTCTCCAACTGTTCCTAATGCTCATATGTATAGCTTCAATATAAATTTCATATTGTTCTAATATAATATAAAAGCAAATTAAACTAGTAGTATTCATTTGTTAAAAAACTTCAAATTATATTATATATAAGCTCAAATTTAAAATAAACATTATTACACAACACCGTATTCACCAAAATCCCAACAACTATACTTAATAAAAAAACAAATAAATCAATAAATTCAATGAACATCACTGCTTTCCATTATTACTCTTGATCATCTTCTGATTTTGTGGGCTTCTTCCATTTGCCATCTAGACCTTTAATGAGTCCCTTGTTCTGTTGCTGCCACCATGTTGGGGGAATTTTATTTTCCTCGAGCAATAAATCACAGCCCTTATTTACGAGAGCGGGATCTCTTCCCCTTCTTCCGCCACAGCCGTCCATTAAATGCAAGTAAAGCTCTAAATTATGAAAGTAGGCAACTGGGTGAATGGGCTTAATGAATGGAGAATTGTTGTCTAAAGGAAGTTCGACGCCAACATGAAAGTATGTCCACGGAAGCCATTGCAGTAATTTGCTGAGGAATCCCATGTTCTCGTTCATAAAAACTCCAGGCACTTTGGGAACCACGTCACGCTTGTTCACAAACCTCAGAACTTTGACTCCAATCTCCTCCACGCGTTTAGCAAACGCAAGATTTCCTACTCGGGGAGAGGCAAAAGCAAACGCCGTCACAGGAATATGCTGAAAATGCTTAGTGCAAAGCATTTGTTTGATATCGTAAGCGCTCAAGGTTGCAAGAGCAGCTCCTAAGCTGTGTCCCGTAAATGTTATGCTTAAATTGTCCATCTCTTTTTCATAAACTTGAAGCAATCGTTCTATCTCTGAGAATACCAAATCCCTCGTGCTGATGTTCATAGTGGCTCCTGCAGAAACTTCACGTTGACGGACATTTGAAGTATAGCAGCTCAGGAATCCTCTCTCAATTCGAACTCCATCGAAATGATGGTCTTTGCCTGTCCTCTCACACATATAGGATAGTCTTGCAGGTACAAGAAAATCTCTGAGATCTTGTATCCATTCTTCAGTAGTCTGAGTTCCTCTCCATCCAATCACTATATCTCGTCGTCCGAGCCTTCTTATCTCATTTGGATCCGTGCAAACTGCAATAAAACCTAACCAAACACCTTTGTCTTTTGGTTTCTCCCTGAAAAGCTGATTTAACAGATCAGTATTGCCATAAATATATTTTGTAGCTTGGTAGCCACCTTCAGACATGCCCATCTTATTGAACAATTCTCTTTTACTGTGATAACAGGTGCCATAGTTTATGGAATATGTTTCGCCATCAAATGCGTCGTAACAAAGCTGTGCCAAATTCCATATCTGAGAGCTTCACCTTTGAGAATGGGATTCATAGGATCAAGCAAACCATTCCAATTATTGGAACCTTGTATAGCTCTCCATACATCACAAACCTGAGGCTGTCCTCCTTTTCCTGCATCCCAAGAAATGAGGGTTGAGTGAGTTTGGGAAGTGGCTGATCCAGTATCTGTTGAACGCTCATTATCTTCTAGCAGGGGCTGTGGAAATACAGACATCTTCTCTAAAATGGACTTTTAGTATGGATTAACTGATAAGAGGAATGACAAGATATTTTTGTGTTGCAGTAGGTACCACAAATAAGTATGTCTTATTTATAGGATGATCGGCCAGATAAAGCCTTTAAGAGCACAAGGTTTAAGACTGGCACCTCCTAAATAGAAAATCACTTACTCCTACATCAGACTAAGCAGAATTTTAATCTTCCAACCTAACATTCTTGTTACTCCTTGGATTTGCACACTGTTGACCAGAATTAGGCATATAAAACTTTGAATCTGAATCTTCGAAGCAGCTTAATCATCAACATTATCTTTTTCTTCTTGAATCCATCTTCCTGCGATGCTGTTTTGAAAACCTAATGTTCAGACTGAAGAAATGTTATTTAACTCAGAATCTATAATGAGGAGATACCAAGCTCCTCCAAGCAGGTGGTAATATATTTCTTCAGCAGCCTTCATAGTATATATCTCGTGAATTCATAATAAGCCATTGTTACATTGTAGGGCCTGTAGTTCCAAAGTTAACCATTAGCTGATAATGAGTAAAACAATATCTGTGACCGCTATTTCTTTACATTAATTAAATCATCTAATACAGGTATAGAATTTTTTAAAAGAAAAATAAAAATGAAAAATAAATTTAAAATGTATTTTACTGTTATGTATGTAATGCAATTAATATTTAAAATATTAAGACCACTTAAATAGTTTAATTAATTAAGATAAGTGTCACGTGGCTAGTACTTGTTTTCATA